>VUQS01015735.1:2515-13988 GCA_015108495.1 Heterochromis multidens | reverse complement strand
ATTCTTAATCCATAGGGTTTAATATGATGTCGGCCCACCTTTGCAGCTATAACAGCTTCATCTCTTCTGGGAAGGCTTTCCACAAGGTTTACGAGTGTGTTTATGGGAATGTTTGACCATTCTTCCAGAAGCAAATTTGTGAGGTCAGACACTGATGTTGTAGAGAAGGCCTGGCTCACAGTCTCCGCTCTAATTCATCCCAAAGGTGTTCTATCGGGTTGAGGTCAGGACTCTGTGGAGGCCAGTCAAGTTCTTCCACACCAAACTCGCTCATCCATGTCTTTATGGACCTTTGCTTTCTGCACTGGTGCGCAGTCATGTTGGAACAGGAAGGGGCCATCCCCAAACTGTTCCCACAAAGTTGGGAGCATGAAATTGTCCAAAATGTCTTGGTATGCTTAAGCATTAAGAGTTCCTTTCACTGGAACTAAGGGGCTGAGCCCAACTCCTGAAAAACAACCCCACACCATAATCCCCCTCCACCAAACTTTACACTTGGCACAATGCAGTCAGACAAGTACCGTTCTCCTGGCAACCGCCAAACCCAGACTCATTCATCAGATTGCCAGACAGAGAAGCGTGATTTGTCACTCCAGAGAACACGTCTCCACTGCTCTAGTGTCCAGTGGCGGCGTGCTTTACACCACTGCATCTGATGCTTTGCATTGTTCTTGGTGAGGTAAGGTTTGGATGCAGCCTATCACAGTATCACGCTGGAATTCACTAAGCTCCTGAGAGCGACCCTTTCTTTCACAAATGTTTGTAGAAGCAGTAAAAAAAAATGGAAATGGGGAAAAAAAGACAAAGCTACAATACTGTGCGTAATTATTTTCAGCAGTGAAGGAACTACTCATCCCATCATGCATCACAAATCCCACATCATTTACAGACCAAATGACTTCCAGCCTTCTTGTAGTTTGTGTTATGTGTGTAGTAAAGTATAGCCTAGTTATTGATATTCTGCAGTGCTACGTTCATGACTGCAGTCACAGGTTTGTAAGGTTTCTCACTAAGCGGCCTGACATTCGCGGTTTTAAATATTTTGATGGTAACGACGACCTCCACCAATCTGTTTCAGTTTAGGATTGTGGGTAGACCAGTTGTTTTCCACAATATTGCAAATAAAACATGTTTTTGTTAACACAAGGTTGATATCATACAGCCTTGTGGTTTCTACAGGGGCACATACCATTGTTTCACAATGCCATAGCTCGTAGTGAGTCTACTTTGGATGGTTACTGTATTATAGCTTGTAATCAAAATCCCTGTGGAGAATATGCATGGGATTTTTATTTTTGGAACCGCACTGTTGCTTTATAAAGGAGGGGTGTAGTCACTGTGATGTCACCCACTGATTTTGGACTGTGCATTTTGAAGCTTCAACATTTGGCATGCTGGCTTTTTGCAACCAGAAGTTACCTTATATCGATTCTAATTGATAAGTGGATGCTAGCAAGCTTGGTTAACAAGCTGCATCCATAAACTGAACAGACTACAGTACAGTTTACAGTACAGACTCAGTGCACTAGACACACATATCAGCTAATAAGTTCTAATAAAACTAACAAAATACTGCAATACACTCACCGAAACTGAAGCACAAACGTCTCTAATAAGCTATTTTATGAGTCAATTTAAATGCTCCGAAAGGCACCAACAGCACAAACACCAGTTCAGTGACTCCGATTAGTGGAGGTAAGGCCTAGTAGACACACAAATTTCTATCTCCAGTATGCAGATTAATGATTTATTAAAAAGAAATCACCTCTATACAGTTGATGGGCATTTTAATATAGAAGTCTATGAAGACTGATTCACTTTTGGTGCAGTGTCAAGTGGTCAATAGAGGAAGTGCAGTTTTTGGCACTTAGATTTGTTTTTCAGACTCAGAATTTGTCTTTCTGATGTAACTAAAGGCAGAAAAGGGTATGTAATATCACACCTATGTTCTGATTCAAGCACCCTTTGCATGCAGGTCTGTTTTGTCTTTCCAACTGGAAAGATGTCTGGGACAGCACTGAGAATTACAGCAGCCAGATCACAAATTAGATTTATTTAATGGTGGAATCAGGCTGTGAGGAGACATGATGACTTTAGATCCCAGTAGCTTTGACTTGACATGTTGTTTGGACCTCAAGCTGGAATCCATGTGGAGCCAGATGTACGGAGTACCAAGGTTTTTTAAAGTTTGTTATCAAAAGATTTCTCATTGTTTAAGTCGGGCATCGGGGTAGCTTTTTGTAATAGTGTATATTCACTTAGAAATTGTGTTAAATTCTTCACTATAACAGCAGGAATGTGCTTGGACTCTGATCTGATTCAAACTGATTTATTGGAAGTTAGCAATGACTCAGATTTTCCTTCATGTGTGAGAGATCTACAGTGCTTCCTCTGCTGTAGGGTGGTCTTGTGTGTTGTGCAAATCTGTGTGATTGGTGAGAAGGTTCCATGGCATCTGCCCAGATATACTTGGATTTGGTCCTTTATTTCAACATACTTATTATGATGTAAAGTCTATTCAATGGCAACAAAGCAAAATGTCAACGTTCTCAAGATCTCAGGTGATGTTCCCCACGACTGATTTACTCACATGTATGGGACGGTTTTGGGAAGAGATTCAGGGGTGACATCAAATCAAAGAGGCGCCTATGCAGCAGGTAATACAGGGGGAATACAGGCCATTGGGATGTGACCAGCAGGACTTCGACTGGACTCTGAGCTCAGCTGTGAGGGCAGCGACCTCTTCAGTCTGGGGGGTGGTGAGCAGGGAAGAAGGTCAGTGCCGTGGGCCTAATCCATTTCTCTGGCCCCTCTCTTCAGGGACTCTTGTCAAGCCTCGGGGTAGACAACTGTATTAACACAGTCTGGGGCTCCATGTGGTCTAGTTCAGCCAGACCCCTCTGAACAGTCACCAAAGCCGACTGTGCACATCGTGAAAACACGGGGAAAAACAGCAGAAGATGAATAACTATCGCCCTCAGGGGTGCAAAATTTCTGGGGATGGGGATGGAGTTCAGTAATGACTGGAAAGAATGCTTCAAGGCAACACAGACACACACACATGCAGACTTTGATGTATGTTGGCAATATTGCAAATACAGACAAAGATAATTAACAGATAATATTGACATACTCTTCAAATTGTTATCATGCTGCTTGTTTTTTAGAGGTAATTGATGGAGAAAATTAGTCTGTGAAACTAAGATAAAAAAATAAATATAAGCAAGAGTATTACAGGTTGTAATTTTGTGGAGCCCTTCGAGTAGTTATTTTTTTTGGTGGGATTGTTGCAAAAGAAATATCCCATACTGTATGTTCTTATTGGCTAATATTTGCATGCTTTTGTCCTGTGTTTGTATGTCTTTTTTTCATATATGTTACCTTTCTGGATTTCGAGCATGTTTCCCTTAACATTTTCAGCAATGGCTCCCGGAATGCAAGGATTAAATCTGTCATCACAGTAACACAGAATATCTAAACATTTCATTGAATGTCTCTAGTTATAAGAACAAGATACATTAATATTTTCAGTAACTTGTTTTAAATGACTACAGTCATCCAGTAGCATTTTCTACTGCTTATCTGGGTCATACATGGGGGTAGCAGTCTAAATAGAGATGGCCAGACCTCACTCCTCCTGGCCACCTCCTTCAGCTCTTCCAGGGGAAGCAATCAGAAGCCAGCTGAGACCCATAATAACCCCAGCGTGTCCTGGGTCTGCTCCGGAGTCTCCTCGGAGGAGGACATGCTCAAAACACCTCACCTAGGAGGTGTCCAGGAGGCATTCCTAGAGTCAGATGCCCGAAACATCTGATCTGGCTTCTTTTGATGTGTAGGAGCAGCAGCTCTATTCAGAGCTCCTCCAGACTGACCGAGCTTCTCACCCTGAGTCCAGGGAAACCTTTTAGAGGAAACTAATTTACACAAATTGAATCCATGATCTCATTCTTTCGGTCACTACTCACACACAGCCTTTGGTTGTAGGCAAGAGTAGAAACATAGATGTTATGTACTCATATTTGTGTAGCGCTTTTCTAGTCTTACTGATCACTCAAAGTGCTGTAGACTACAAGTCACATTTTAACCGTACATTCATAGATCACTGGATTCTTTACATTTTATCAAGCAGTTCATCTACCTCACATCCACAGCAATTCACCTGTTAACATAACATGCATGTCTTCGGACTGTGGAGGAGGCCGGAGTTCTCGGAAGAAACCCACGTAGGCACGGGAAAAACAGACCAACACAGAAAGGCAACGGTGCTAAGCACTTCACTATTGTGCTGCCCTGATCAACCAGTAGCTTCACCTTCAGGCTGAGCTCTCTTCACCACAACAGACCAGTACAGTGTCTGCTGCACAAATCCCACTCCACTCTCCCCCCACTCTTGAGCAAGGCAATCAGACTCCTCCACTTGGGACAGCAGCTCTTTCATCCCTGCCATTTCACACTTGGCTGCAAGTTGAAGGTCACCATTCGATGAAGCCAGAAAGACCACATCATCAGCAAAATGCAAAGATGGGTCATCAAACCGCAAACCTTCCACCACTAAGCATAAGGCAAGAGAGTGATTTAACACACCCACGTAGAAACTGGATTTTTCAATTCAGTTAATTCAGTTTTATTTATTTAGAGAGTGAGGATGAAGAGGTGGTCCAGTGCTCTGTGACAGGGATGAAAAGTGAATTGTTACTGAATCCAAGGTGATGAATGCAGTCATTTAAATGGGATTTTCAACCAATGCCTAAACGGCAGCAAAAGTTTAAAAAAAAAATGCACACAAAAGTACAGAATTCACACAAAGCAACGGGGAGAAGTGACTTGCATTTACTGCATTACTGTACATCCACATCCATAAGCAGTCGTTATTAAGCACAGATGAAGTCAAAGATGTTTTGACCCTTAAACAGATGTATTTTCTTTGGAAGTATTAGATAGTTTTCGGGGAACTGAAGAAGTGTGAACATGCTCCTTTGTTAAAATCCCATTCATGTTTTTAATGTCTGTAGTTTACACAACACCAGCAGAAGTGGGCTGTTTCTATTCTAAGCCTTTCTGTTGTAGCTCTTTGTGTTCAAAGGAAAGATGCTATGGGCAGGATGTTGAAAGATACGGCATGCTGGCCTATGCTGATAAACACACAAACTCCCCCCATGTGTTATGGCAACACACAGATTAACATGCAGCAGTGTTCACCTTGCTTTGCTCTTATATTTTGGTCACCTTTATATGATAATTGAAGCTCATGTGCAGAGTAATGCACAAAGCAGGTGGTTAATGCTGTCAACTCACAGCACGAGTTTGCATGCTGTGTCCACTCAGGTTTTTTCCAGGTACTTCTTCCCACAGTCCTAAGACATGCTTAGGTTACTTTAATTGGTGATTCTAAATTGGCCATAGGTGTGAATGGTTGTCTGTCTCTATTTGTTAGTGAGAATTGGACAAGCGGATGGATGTATGGAGCTAAAATAAAGAAAAAATCTGATGTATTTATTTGGTTGATCTTGATGGGTAATGTGGCATCTGCCTCTGTCTCATTCTGCTTAAGAAAAAAAAAGGGATTTTATTTTGAAAGGTCAATTTTGCTTGAAATGTACTTCATAGAGGTGGCTTAAAACATTAGCTTTTAGAGCAAGATGCTAAAAAATTTGTTTCTTTTGTAGCGTATCAGTGTGTCGGATAACATTATAACTCAACTCACATAACACATAACTCACAAGGGGCAACCAGTTGGCCTCACAAAGTTGTTATTTAAACTTACAGTAATTGTGAGCGTTGTTGAAGTTTCAGCCTTCGGGGATCAGCATGCTGACAGTGTCCCTGTAAACATTTTAGTCTGCTAATGTTAGCATTCATCCAAAACCACAGCTAGGAATCAATAGAATATTCCTGGCCAGTAATCCAATCCTAATATTAAGCATTTTTCTAATTCAGTATATCCAAAGATTCCAAATATATTATTAAGAAATATATTATCCCACCTACCATGACCATCTTTAATATACAGTTTGTGGTTACATGTCACAACTCTATCAAAGCCCTGAAAAAAAATAAATAAATAAAAATATGGGTGACCCCTGTACCAGCATATTTTGTAGCTGTGTCTAATGCCAATTTTTGGGTCATATCAGTCACTTGTAACTGGTATTCATATCAACATGCAGTGTGACTCTAAAAGTCAAATTTCTCTGGGAGCAAACAAGCAGACATGGATGCTTGGTGTCTGTTGATGGTGATATTTACATAAAATATTATATTTATAGTGAGTATTGAACAAGCACGGTATTTTTTTAACCTTCAAACGTTCGCTTCATAGTAACACAGTAACAACTGTTATGTTTTGTGGGTTTTATTGATGATGTCAGCTGGAATCTGCAGTCATGAGTAAGAAGCAACAACACACGAAAACTTGAGTGGTCCACTGATGCAAAAGCTCATTAATCCTAAAACTTTCCTGTCATTACCTTTACTCCAGCATGTCGTGGACACGACACACTTTCAGCCTTGCACACAGTCGCTGCAGACTCTTGTTTATTGTTTTAGGATTTTACCAGGTCACATTTTTCTTGGGATGTTTTAGCTTTCAAGTCTCAGGTTATGTCATTTTTGCAGATGGTCAAGTCTGATGGAAGTAAAGTCCCACAGCATAAAGTCTCTGTGTCCAATTCTCAAGTCCTACAGCTCTACCTCACAGGCTTGGCTGACCTTGGTATGAGAGTGCCACTGCGTGTTGTTGACTTCCTACTGTTCAGACGTCAGGTCACGAATCAGCAGCCATGATCCTTTCCAGCCTCAGGGATCTGTCATCAGCAGCAGCACTTATGTTTGAGTGTCTCATTTAAGTCTCAGACCTCCGATGGATCTGAGCCCATAGGCCTGCCGTGACCCCGGGATGTACAGCAGGACTTGCAGCGGAGGTTTTGGCAGGGCTTGCGGTTCCCGTGCAACTGTTTGCTAATGACCTGCACAGCTGTGAGATCAGGAGGACATGTGTTTAATAACGGAACATGGCAGGCCAAAGACCCAAAACATTTCTCTTCTAAGTATTTTATTTTTTTATGAGCTCATTGTCAGACTGAGACTCTATTTGCCCTTTCAAAGCTTTTCTACATGTAATACATCATCTTCTGTGCTTATTTTATGACTTCCCATTGCCTGTCTTGGACATGACAAAAACCTGGCCAAAAGTCAGCCCTTTTATTTGGCAGCTGTACACAGACATAACATTTACATGGACTGTAATATTTCCAGTATTAATTTCATTAAAGGCAACACCCTGAATAAGAAACTCATGCAAACAGCATTTTCTGATTATACTGACCCGACAAAGGTTATAACTGAATTAAGACTTGGAATATTTCAGCTTTCACATCAATGAGGGGTGGATTAGAAACACAAACACTCTTTAATAACGCATTTAAGATCTTAATAGCTTTCTGGATCACATAAAGACAAACCACCTGTTGCCAGATTGGTCAGTTCACTGAAGAAAAAAAAAACACAGAGGTATTAGATGAATATCGTGATGCTTTTATCTGTATTTTGTCATCAGACTATCTCTTGCATGTACTGTATATGGAGCTGTTTGAATGACTTTTTTCCATCATGGGGCAGTTTTAGGACAGGAAACCAAACTGTCAGAAGTGCTGCGGGTGTACTCTCGTGTAACAGGTCAAACCACAGCTCTGTAGAAAATAGACAGCATGTACCACAGTAGCAAAACTGCCACAAAAACTGGGTTTTGGGGGGAACGATGGAGGCAGAGCTGCAGAAACTGCTTCTGGAAATTTACTTTAAAGCAAGTTATGGTTCATGAACACAGGATCTGTTGTCTCCTATTAATTGTTTCTATGACCAGCAATGCTTTCTGGTACCATCACATTGCACTCTGTGCAAGTGGCAACCTCTGGAACTAAAAATTAGACCAGTGCCAGTCACTTGAGGCTGGCCCTCAAAAGTTTTGCAGCACTACAGCAGAAAGAATCATGTTTACAGCCTGGCACAAAAATTGTTTTAGTATCTTTGGATAATTTCCCTCTTTGTAAAAACTGCATGGTGGGGTTTTTTTGTTGTTTTGTTTGTTTGTTTGTTTGTTTGTTTGTTTTACTCACCTCTCTGTATTTATTTGTGGCTTAAAGTTGGGGCGTGGCCGCTTTGCTTGACACTTGTAAGCTGACACTGGCCACTGTAGCTAATTGCTGTCTGCTAAGCTTCATTTGGAATTAACAGACACCTTGACCAGTTTGCAGTGTTCCGTTCAATTTGTATCACTTGCTATATGGTCACATGTAGTTCTGAAGAACCAGTATGGTGGTGGCCAAAAACCATTGGGATATCATACTGGCTAAGTCTATCTTTTATATACTAGTACATAATTTTTTTTAAAATTTGAATATCGTGAAAAATTTATTTCTTTTGTTTTTTCTAATTTTTGTTCTACAAGGTAAACTTTCATATGTTCTGTATTCCTCACATGTAAAGTGAAATACCTTTTTTGTTTTCATTTTGATGATTATGGCTTATAGCTGATGAAAATCTGAATCCAGTATATCAGATTAAAAGAATATTTAATTTCAAATTTGAATAAATTACTATTTAAACAGTATAAATACCGTGTATATCTTCAGTGCATGCATCCACAATCATAGGGAAGACTGCTGACTTGACAGCTGTCTATATGATGATCATCAACACAGCAGGTCATTGCTGAAAAGGCTGGGTGTTTGCACCCTTGAGAGGATTGTCAAGAAAACTTTCATGATATTCTGATGTTTTTGAGATGCACTAGTACTGTCTGTGGCTTTGAGTGACAGGGCATCAAGTTGCCTGCTCCTTATTGGCATAAGATAGTAGACGTCTAGGCTTCTATACGCAAATCTGAAAAAGAGACGATTTGCTAACAAGCTTCCATGTCACTTTGGGTGGAAATCCATGAGCAGAGAGCTCACATGCAATACTTGTCCAATCAGCTGTAGCCCAGTGTTTGCATGGTTGCAGGAGGCTTTAGTTGTATTTTGTGGCTTATTTAATTGTGTGTACCTAGTCAGGGACTGCACATGGAAATTAGCTAGCAGCTAAATCTGGCATCAGGTCTCTTTTCTCTTATGAGATCAGTGTTTTTGTGCATGGCCCCTGACAACTAAAGAATAAAATTAAGCTAGGAGGAGGAGGGGTACCATATGCCACGTTGATCTGTCATGACACTGTCCCATCAAGTGTCCAAAGCTGGGAAGCAGCACAATTAGTCCTTAAAGAAGCAACTGTGCCTTTGGGAGGTTATTTTGAAGGCCCTGTCTGAATGAATGGTGAGAGAGCCTGAGCATTCATTTTAACCCTTTCATGCATGAATTATAAGAACCTCAGTCAAGATTTTTTTCCTGAGTGTTTTTGTATGGAGACATACTTTATTTTTCATGTGCATGCAGCATCATGGTATCTATTGGTGTTTTTTTGTAAGGCCATGTTTACCACCTGTTAATTAATGCAAACATATTATTTTGGTTTGTGTCCTGACTGGGCAATAGGTGGCATTGTATGGGATGATGCACAAGCATCCACTGTGTTGGCTGATATGCAACTATAACAACAAAACACATGCATGTACAAGAGAACAGCTTTTGAATAGCTGTCCACTGTAGTGACCAGTATGCATGAAAGGATTAATGGTCACAGGACATTAAAAACTGAAAAGAAATCTAAAAAATAAACCTTTTTTTTTTTAAATGCTGATTTATTTTGGACAGAACTAAGATTAAAAAAACCTTCCCCAGAATTTATACTACTTTTGTGCATGTGCACAGTTACATGACATGATCACTTCATTCGACAGCTCAATCCAGAGTCCTAACATAAAGTCTCTGCTCCATCTCACCATCTCACAGCTGAAACTGTTGTAAACATCCACAATTCGCATGCATCAGTGCAACAACACCATAGGCTGTTGAGTGAACTCTCCCATAGAACTCTTTGAGCACCACATCTCACTTTTACAATCTCTCTGCTGAGATCCCTGCATCCAGAAACACCCCTGTGGACACATACTTTTAGAGTAGGGTTAACAGTCAGATCATAACGTTAAAGTTTATGATAAAAATTTATGAAGTATTTTGTGTTGCTGTGCAGACTGTTTTTTATTTTGGGGCAAAGAAATTTATTACACCTGGCAGACCTGAATTGATCCCGCTAAATGGATCATTCAGAGAATAAAAGATGGATATGAAAGGAAGCGAATTCTAGCAGCTCTATGCCTATCAGTATCTTTACTTCTGTTGTCCTGCCACAACAACACTTTTTTTCCTCAGTGCTTGATATTCATCTGTAGTAATTCCCAAAAGAGAACTTGTATGAGGAAACCCCTTTTTAAAACTTTTATGTGGCTGTTTTTTTTCTTTTTATTCAAGCTTGTACCTTATCAAACACAGAGTGTAGACACAGGCTCAGCTAATTCCTAATTCCTCTGTGTTTTGTAACCTGTGTGTTGCCTTAGTCCTCAGCTTTCTGTATTAACAAACTATCTCCTCTGACTGTCATGAAATAAGTTTAATACAGTTACTAAAAATAAATCGGTTAACTGGAATAAAAGTAGGGCAGCACAGTGGTGCAGTGGTTAGCACTGTTGCCTCACAGCTGGGACCTTTCTGTGTAGCGTTCGCATGTTCTCCCTGTACATGCATGGGTTCTCTTCAGGTACTCAAGCTTCCTCCCATAGTTCAAAGACATGAATGGGTTATGTTAACTGGCATTCTAGTCTGAGGAGGCATTGGTGCTGGGATGTCAAACATGTGGCCGGGGGCCAAAACCAGCCTGCCAGATGATCCAATTCGGCCCTCGGGATGGCTTTGCAAAATAAAACATGGACACATACTGGCTGATAATCATCTGTCCTAAATTGATGGCTCAATAAATATGAAAGTGTAAAAAATTTCAAATTTAACTTGTACTTCTTCACATTTTTTAAAGAGAGGAGAAATTTAGAGGGGTGTTTTTTGCTGGTTCTTTCTTTTTTTTCTTTTTCTGTACTGTAATAGTCTGAGATCCAACTTGGCTCTATATAGGATTCTCAGGACTGGGATGTCCACATGATTGTGAGTCACCTGTTCTGAACTTCTTAAATCTTTCCCTTGACAAATACAACCCATGCCCTAATAAAAATAAATAAATAAAAAGAAATTAAACCATAAAAGCTAAACTGACGCAAATAAATCCACTGTGGAAACTAAGTGAAATTAAGACCCAATAAAGTAAAGAAAAATTACTAATTCTGACACAAAGAAAAAGTGATGAAAATCCACTCTGCAGTCACAAATCTGCCTCTGTTTTTGATTATCCTATTCAGAATAGGATGAAAAGCATCAAAGCCAAGCAGCGATGAAACCAGAGGCAAACTAAAGGTGTGTGTGTGTGTGTGTGTGTGTGTGTGTGTGTGTGTGTGTGTGTGTGTGTGTCTGTGTGTGTGTGCTCACGCGTGTCA
>VUQS01015726.1:2441-20029 GCA_015108495.1 Heterochromis multidens | reverse complement strand
AGGAGATTGCACAGTTTGCCTGGTGGGAGGCAGAGCCTTCAGCTTTCAGGCCCCTCTTCTGTGGAACCAGCTCCTCAGTTAGGATTCGGGAGACAGACACCCTCTCTACTTTTAAGATTAGGCTTAAAACTTTCCTTTTTGATAAAGCTTATAGTTAGGGCTGGATCAGGTGACCCTGAATCCTCCCTTAGTTACGCTGCAATAGGCCTAGGCTGCTGGGAGCTTCCCATGATGCACTCTCCCCTCTTTTCACTCACCATGTGTTTATACACCACTATGCATTTAATCATGTGTTATTATTAATCTCTGGCTGTCTTCCACAGTGTGTCTTTTGCCCTGTCTTCCTCTCCTCACCCCCAACCGGTCGCGGCAGATGGCTGCCCCTCCCTGAGCCTGGTTCTGCCGGAGGTTTCTTCCTGTTAAAAGGGAGTTTTTCCTTCCCAATGTCGCCAAGTGCTTGCTCATAGGGGATGGTCTGATTGTTGGGGTTTTTCTGTGTTATTGTAGCATCTTTACCCTACAATATAAAGTGCCTTGAGGCGACTGTTGTTGTGATTTGGTGCTATATAAATAAAATTGAATTGAATTGAATTGAATAAGGTACGGAGCCCCTACCCTTTACCTGACAGCACATTTTATTGTATAAAAACACAAGTAAAATACCTGAAAAAATAAATCTGGTGATGACGTTTATTTTTGATGGTTTTTGACAAATCCCATGAAAAGACAGACAAAAAAAAAATTATAGTACATAGTCAAGTCATTTTTAGTTACATAACTCAATATCACGAATCTCACTTTTACCTTAGAGGGCTTTACAATCAGTATATTATACAACACCATCTATCTTTAGCCCCCAGTGGCACAGAGGCGATTTTGAAATAAAGTAGCTTGCTGGAAACCCGTAAAGTTACTGTTTAGAGGTTAATAAGAACTACACACACAACATTTGACAGAAATCCCTCAGCTCTGGCTAGCTTATATGACACATATTTCACTAGGAAATGGAAGGTTGTACCAATAATGTCACACAAACTTCTACAAATACTAAACATTACCAAAAACTGGTAGATGGACTGCATTTATAGACCTTTTCTAGTTTTATTAACCATCATAAGCCGCACTCACATCCGTGCAGACTGGAGGAGCCAGAGATCATCTCACCAACATTCATAGATGACCCTCTCTATCTCCAGACCCACAGCTGCCACATTTGGCATGCTGTTTACTTACTGAACTAAGTTTCAAGTCTAGTTATTATATTAATGTCAACAGAATGCATGAAAATCTTGCTTTCCTTAGAATATACATAACACTGGTTATATGCCAGACCTTTGATCCTGACAAATGTGACAGTGCAGTATTTCAGTATTTTTGATCAGCCACACAGAATCACAAAAAGGGGCTTTGCATGCCTGTTTAATATTCTTTCTGGAAAATTATACGCATAACAATGGGATTCATTTTCCATCCAAAGCCATCAGTATGCTCCTCTATCAGCTGCCACTCGTTCCCTAAACAGAAAGTCTAAATGCATGTGAGAAACAGAGCCTGGCCCAGAGCCATGAACATGCAGTAACAGTGTGAGCTATCTTACTTTAAAACTGGGATTTACTTCTGCAATTTCAAAGGGAAAAACTACCCACACCCTTCAGAAAATTCACAACTCTGGCCAGACTGCTGGAGCTAACAGCTAATTACCAACTCTAAAGCAACAGGCAGGTTTCCTTTTTGGGATAATGAACATTTTATCCTCATACTGGAGGCTCTCAGTCATTTGTGGTGGTTTTATGCCTCCTGCCTGTGTGTGCATCTCAGTTAGAAACCCATCTATAAGACCCAGACAAAAAGGGTAGGAGAGTCACACAGCACTGATAGATGAACAAATATGTTGTTTCTGTTGAGCTTTTCAAGGCATTTATTGATGACAACTAAAGAAAATAATATTGTCAGTCTTATCCTTGAAATTCAATTTAAACAAGCATTATACAGCACATTTTTTTAGGGTGAGCCAGCTTCATTTTCAAAGAGCTATGACTTCAAATTGACAATAAACAGCTATTTGCAGAAACGCAGGGAAGGTGAATGATTATTTTCGGAGAAATTATTTTTTTGTCTATTTTTGATGTTGGGGTGGATTTATCAAACATGATCCTTCCTCAGTGGTGTCATGTCTGCTATCAAAGTGGGATCAGATCAGCAAAACTCAACTGGCAAATAATAATCAGAAGTGGGATAGCAAACTTCAGAATGCCCTTTGATCATCAGACTCACACAGGGCTCCACACTTCAGAAATTCATTAGCTATGCTAGCAAGACAAGATTCCAGATGTGACCCTGGATTATTGCTTTTGAATTTAAAACACCAACTGACTGTCAGACCAGTGACCGCAGGAAGCCATACCTTCAAAGTGCACCATAACTTACACGCTTAAACAAAACTACCAAGACATGTAGTAATATAACCTTGTGACTGGCCTACACCCCCCGTGTCACTATCAGGGTCACAAGATTTAACATATTAGAGCAACATTAAAGTTAAAACTCTTTGTTGGACCCTAAAGTAAGGGGTTTGACCTGGCCTTGGTAATAAAAAAAGAATCATGCACAAGAAAGATCATTCTTCCTTTCTCAGAATTGTATTAAGGACAAAGGTGAGGGTCTCACCGTCCCTCCCACACACACCCATCTGCAAAGATATTAGAGCATAAAACTCTTTAAGAGGACTAAAGGAAGCAAACCTAATTCATTTTTCCTGACTCACCTTCTCCCTTATTAACCTATCCAACAGTTCATGTCTAAACACTGACTGAATAACTTGTCTCATAATCATTTATGCAATAAATCATCTTGATCTATCAATTTAATACACTTCAAAATCTTTAAAAACCTTTAAATAAAGTATTAAGTTAGCACTGCCTTCTCTATAAGCATGGATGTAGACAGTTAGTGCCTCATTTAATGCCTTTCTCAACAGAAATAATGGGCAGAGTGCAAGTCCACATATGTAGGCATGACTGGTGGAGGTGACAAATTCTTATGACTTTCACACAAGTGTTTCACAGGTGGTTAGCTGGGGCCCTTTTGCATGTCGTCCCTGTCCCTGTGTGGGTTTCTTCAAGGTATTCCGGCTTCCTCCCACAGTCCACAGACATGCTTGTTAGGCTGATTGGCAATTCTAAATTGTTCTTAGGTGTGGTTGTAGCTATGATGGACTGGGATATGGCCCGGCCTATCTGTGAATGAATGGATGTTCAAATTTTTTTTCACTCTTTGTTTAGGTACTAAAAGTACTTGGTTTGGGTTAAAAAGGTAACTTCTCATGAACCACATGTTAGAAAACTGACTTTTCCAAATAAACAAAGTGAAGGTGAAGATTTTATATGCACTTATATATAACACTGCTAGAGGTCTCATAAATAATCAGTATTGTTTTTTGTTTATCACTGATTAAAATGGATAGTAACTGATTATTGAGCCTCCTAGCAGGTACAGGAGGATGCCTACTACCAAAACCACTGGGAGTGATTATATCTGCAGCCATTAAATGGGATGACAACATTCAAAGTGGGTGATGTAAGATGTTTTCTCTAGTAATACAGTACTGTGCAAAGGTTTTAGGCAGGTGTGAAAAAATGCTGTAAACAAAGAATGCTTTCAGAAATATAAATAATGACTGGTTATTTCTATCAATTCACAAAATGCAGGACAACGACCCCAAACATACAGCCAAAGTCATTAAGAACTATCTTCAGCGTAAAGAAGAACAAGAAGTCCTGGAAGTGATGGTATGGCCCCCACAGAGCCCTGATCTCAAGAGTGTGTCTGGGATTACATGAAGAGACAGAAGGATGTGAGGAAGCCTACATCCACAGAAGATCTGTGGTTAGTTCTCCAAGATGTTTGGAAGAACCTACCAGCCGAGTTCCTTCAAAAATTGTGTGCAAGTGTACCTAGAAGAATTGATGCTGTTTTGAAGGCAAAGGGTGGTCACACCAAATATTGATTTGGTTTAGATTTGTCTTTTGTTCATTCACTGCATTTTGTTGATTGATGAAAATAAATGAACAACACTTCCATTTCTGAAAGCATTCTTTGTTTACAGCATTTTTTCACACCTGCCTAAAACTTTTGCACAGTACTGTATATTAAAAAAAAAATTCCCCACTCGCCCTCACGGGCAGCCTTTATCCTTCAAGCCTAGGTCCTCTACCAGAGGCCTGGGAGCTTGAGGGTCCTGTGCAGTATCTTTGCTGTTCCTAGAACTGCGCTCTTCTCGACAGAGATCTCGGATGTCATTCCTGGGATCTGCTGGAGCCACTCGCCCAGTTTGGGGGTCACTGCTCTGAGTGCTCCAATTACCACGGGGACCACTGTTGCCTTCACCCTCCACATCTTCTCCAGCTCCTCTCTCAGCCCTTGGTATTTCTCGAGCTTCTTATTTCCCTTCTTCCTGATGTTGCCATCACTTGGTATAGCTACATCTATCACTACAGCCTTCTTCCTCTGCTTGTCCACCACTACTATGTATCTGGAAGTCCCACAGGATCTTAGCTTGGTTCGAATCCCGGCCAAGGCATGCATCCAGTAAGGGCCCCCAGGCTGGGCCCCTTCATGCTACCCAAAGCCTACCTCGGTACATTAGCGAGAGGCATATAATTGAAGCATACCGGCTCGGACGTCGCCCGGATTAACAAGGTCCACGTCAGTTGTTGAGGAACCAGGACATACTGATGAGAAGCGGGCTACTGGAACACGATGGCATAAGTGGACAAGGGATATATGTATATATATATATATATATATATATATATATATATATATATATGCTCATGTGATTTTGTTACCATCAACAAATTGACCAAAGTTGGTACAGGGGCAACAAAAGACTGGAAATTTGTGTAGTTTTTAAAACAAAACAAATATCTCACAATGAATGGGGTTACCTAGTACATTACTGAATATAAAAAGAGCATGCCAGATAGGCTGAGTGTTTCGTAAGTAAAGGTTTGTAGAGGTTCACAACATCGTGAGAGACTGAACACAGAGAGATGCCAACATCTGTGAAATTCAGAATCTAGACAGATCTCCGTATACAAAGGACAGGGCTAAAAAAATACTGATTAGCTGTGATCTACAGGGCCTCAGCAGTATTAAAAACAGAAACCATTCTGTAGTGGGATGAGGAAAAACTTCAAAAAACACTTTGAGTAAGCAGAGTTTGCCACTGGATGTGACGTGAGTTAATATGCAAAGACAAAAAACATATAAACAAGATCAAGAAACACAGTTGAAGTGAGAAAACTGTCCTGTGGTCTGAGTAATCAAGACCTGAAATTCTTTTTGGAAATCATGGACACCGAGTCCACCAGTTTAATCAGGAGGGTTACCGTCTGGCTTGTTATCAGCACACAGCTCAAAGCCAGCATCTGTAATGGCATGGCAGTGCATTAGTGAACATGGCTTGACTAACTTTGACTTTGTGAAGGCCTCATTAGTCCTGAATGATATATATAGGTTAGGGTGGTCATTCAGATGTTGTGTTTTTCAGGAAAGGTCTTGCTTTTTTTCAGCAAGATAATGTCAAACCACATTCTACATTTATTCCACCAACATGGCTCACTAGACAAAGAGCCTGCGTGCTAAACTGGCCTGCCTGCAGGCTCATTTTGAAACAAAATATGACAAATTAGCCCTTAACTGCTGAACAGCTGAAGTCCTACATCAAATAGCATGTGTTTTGGTTTCAAAACGACATCAGTCTGTCAGTTTAGTTCCCAAACACTTGCTGATCGTCATTAGAAGAAGAGGTGATGCAACACAGTGGGAAACACGTTTTTGAAAAGTTTGGCTAACATCAAATTAATAAATGAGCACATATTTTTCAAATAATATTCAGATTTTTCAGTTTCAACATTTGATATGTTTTTTTGTTTATTTTGTTTTACTTATTATTATTATTTTTGAGTGCGTCCCAACTTTCCTTGGAAACTTTAAACACATTTTATATAAAACAGCAGACTACACTCTGCTACTAATGCAACTTATTTTCACATTGATTGTACATGTGTCTCTGAGTAGGAAAAAAAAACAACTCCCATTATTTGGGTGAGTTGGTAAGAATCCCAAAAGCCTCTGGAGATTTATCACTGATTCATCTGTATTTGCAAGGACTTTGGGCAAACTCCACTGGAGTGGACGAGGAGTTAAAATGAAGTCAGTGAGTGTGAATGATGAAAGAGGTGGGGGAAGGGGAATGTGTGGGTGGGGGCTGAGGGGTTTGGGGGTCTTCAGCGCTGATGAACTGCCATGTTTGGACAGTTTCATGTGGACCAATGACCCACAGCAGCCCACAGGGTAGAGCTTGATTGAAGAGTTTTTCACCTCACTGCTTTATATCTTGTTCTCAGTACAGAACAATCACAGGTTCTCCTCACACCCCATCAACACAACAGCCGTTACTGTCAGCCACAGCTATTAAAACACAGGTAAATCCATTAGGAGACATTCAGCAAGGGTTGAAAGATTATCAGTAGGGTCACTGATCTACTGCAATCAAGGGCAAAACACAGATGCTAAAACAAACAACCTTCAAAAGAGAAAACAGACTTTAAGTATCAGGGACACGATGTCATCCACTCTGTTGTAATGTAAGAGCTCCTTAAGGCTCTATTTCATTTTCTAATGTGCATTTTTTCCCGATTTGAGTAATGCATTGAATTTTCTACACATAAGTGAAATTTCTTTTGAACAGCAAACAGATAAATATAGTATATTGCTGAGCTTCCATGTAAACAGACTAAACAGTATTTTAGCACATTTGTTCTTTGTATACAATCTCTTGTTGACCCAAGCAAAGAGCTCATTACTGTCTGGCTCCCAAAGCCGAGCTCAGAACCCTACAGCAAATGAACATTTTCCATTTCCACCACACTCCAAAACAACACTGTTGTTGAGTTTGGCTCATCCTCAAGCTTAATGAAATGTGTCTCCACCGGCCAATCACTGACTGGTATTTAAATGAAAAACACCAGAGCATTAAGTCATGTCACTGGGGGTGCAGGAGTGGGGGGTTGTTGTTTTATTTATGTATTTTTTGTGGGGATGGGTGGACTCACAAAAAAAATACGGCCTTGAGGTGTGTGACAATTCATCCTCTGTGATGATACACTCCACATCACATATTCCCCTTTTTTGATTACCATTCTCTCAACCAAACCACGTCTTTTTTCACTTTATCTGACCCCATGGCAGTCTCTCACTACACCGACAAAATGAGACGAAACACGTGCCAGGAAAAACTGATAAAATTAGCTTTTAAGCAAAGTATGTCATTGATTTTGGCTGTATTATCCCACAGTGTAAAACTCATTCCATTTCATGTGCTGAATAGTATTCAGTTGATGTAATAGACCATTAGTAGCCATACTAAAGGTCAACAGTTCTTGAGGTCTCAGCTAAGCTTTTGACAGAAAATTCATCATTGTTCAATTATTTATGCAGTCAGTTCTGTATTCGCTTAAACATACACATCTTTAACCTGCTGTGAATGTATCTTGGGGTAACGAGCTACCCTCATAAAATGTTACTTTGGACCACTCAAAAAAAGCCACTGCTCTGTCTGTTAAGGTCAGTGTTAATATGTTATCTACAAGGTCTTGCATTCTGCTGATCTGTATGCACAAAATGGAACATGGCAAAGGGTCTTATGTCCTCAGGTTCCTAGATTTCCCATCTATCAAGCACATAAGGGGAACCTGAAAAACACATCCAGCTGTGGCATATTTGGTTAATGCATGTTAACTGGGAGCATAGGACCCTAGAACATGGATAAAAACATAAAAAGAAACAAAACAACACACACAAAACACTTTTCCAAAAAACATGAGTTTGTATTCATCTTTCCCTCATTCTAGTTGGAGCTGACAAGCTAGCATTAGATAGTGTTCACAACAAGGCAGGGACAGACCGAACAAAGAAATGGTTCATTCAAGTCTTATGTCTACACTTCTTGTAACTGGACATATCTCATTAAAAATCATAAACAACTGAGATTCATAAAGCAAAGTGGTATTTCAGCAATGCTATTGCTAATTTCAAAAAAATAAATAAATAAATAAATAAAAATAGCTAGCTAGCCAACAGGACTTAGAACCATGATGTAAATTGTGGTGCACGCCACTGTTCATGTCAATTATCGAGTATATAGTTTTTGTAACGTTTTTTCATAATGTAGACATAAACTAAAGCAAAAAATGTTAATCCAAATAATCTGACTGTATTCTATCAATTTAATATTAAATAATAATAAAGTTGGGGGACAGAAGGATTAAAAAAAAGAAATCAAAAAAGTTGGAGCAGCAGAAACTGATGTATCTTGATTTAATAAATGTAACATAATTCCCATACTGAATTGACTTTTTTAGTTTGACCTAAATGCCCATGTTTTCCAAACTGTAGCCCCCCCAGGGTGTGACATGGGATTTCTGTAGCCTCATGACATCATCAGGATTCATTTCCAGCTGAGTAGCACAGCTTCCCATATTGGCTGTACTGCCACTGACATGTGAAATCTGTGAAATTCTACTGTAACCAGCAGGAATTAATAGGTGTATTTTCACATTTGTTAACATACAGTACATACAAAACACTGACATTTGTAGTACAAACTCAGAAAAACAAACAACAACAACAACAACAAAAAAACAACCAACCAAACAACAACAAAAAACTCCATCTGGATGCAACACTGTGGCTGCTCCAGTGCAACACTGATCCAGACAGAGGACCACAGAGCGCGTGTCTCCTCATGCTGCTGAGCCAATAACTATGAGTGGGACCACACGTACAATGGACTGAATCCTGCGCTGGTGCTTGTCGGAGGCAAACCACAACAATAGCTCTTCCATTTAGACCAGCTGACCTCGCTGACACGTGGGCTCTTTGTCCCCATTTCATCCTCTCCCGACATAAAAAAGCACAGAGGGTGCTTTTTTATGTCCAGGGAGGAATGTGGTAGCTGTCTGTCAGTCATGACTGGGTCAAACATGACACTTTCCATTCATGTTTATATGGGGAATTAAAAGACTATGCATATGATTACATTTCCACAAGAGCAACTGACTCGTGACATGATGTGACAAAACATTCTTTCATTTAGGTCTTTTCCCCAGGAAAATGTGAAATTCTGAGGTCTCATAATGCACACACAAAACATCTTACCTTTTATAGAACCCATGCAGAGGCTGTAGACACAGGAACTGCCAGTAATCCAAACAAAAAGCTTTGAACTTCAACATTTTGTCAGCCAGTTAAAAAGATTTAGATGAAAAAAGTCATTCTGCATGGAGTCCGTAGAAATAAAAAAGAACTTGCTTAAAAAGAATGGCTTACATTTAGAGAAACAAAGCAAATCATGCACAGTTTAGACTGTATGGCAACAACACTGACACCCCACATGTTACAGTCCCATCTCAGCATCTCCCTGTGTGTATCTGGGCCACATGGAGGGGGTTGAACCTGCATCCCTCTGCTGCTGCCTTTGTTAATGCTGAGCAGTCCTGTGCAACCTATATGTCCAGTTATAAGCTTCTATTGCCCTGATAGAGATGTCAACCACTAGACACCATGGCTCTATCTGGAGTTCCTGAGCAAAAGGTTTGCCCCGACAATCTTATGTCGTATTCAACCTACTCCTTCCCTCCATGCTCAATCTTTCCAAGTCAATCGATAGCAGAGAAGATCCCTGTTTCCATCATCGCTACTCTTCAGAGTTGAATTACAGCTGCTCCTTTTGTCTAAGCAGCCACACTGACAAGGTCTGACTCTGCTGTGCCTCACTGGGCCAACAAAGCACACAAAGGCCTCCCTCGGTGGCCGTATCAATTAGGCTTTATCAGATGCTGCACAGCCTGCACCAGCCCAGCCTGCTCAGGGACAGGCTAATCAGCAGCAGCACATGGTGCGCAGAGGGGCGAGGCAAGCACCCATGAGGGCCAACCTCATACACGCTTTGTGCACATAAAGCCCGAGCTGGTTGCCAAGGCAACCCCAAACACAGGATTTACAGAAAGTGATGGACCCTTGATGTAAACCTTTCTCATTGATTGAAGATGAGAGGTGAGGGTCAGTGAGGTCTGTGCTCTGAATATTTTGTGCAGACCAAATATTTTAGAAAAATCTCCTTTCAAAAGTTCACATTTCAACAATTACAGTCTTTTAACCAAAAGAATGGCTTCCAAGGACCCCCCCCCCCAAAAAAAAACAAAACAAAAAAAACATGCTCCATCATCAGAAACCTCTTGTACAACTTATTAAAATAAAATGATACCAAGTAAAGTGGAACAGACGAGTCAGATGCATGAATGAATTAATGATGAAAACAGAAACACAGCCCATCAATAGTTTATGATTACATGTGTTCTTCAAAGTACAAATCTACAACCTGCAACAAATCATAGTTTTCATATATCATGCTACTTTTACTCCAAGGTTTTACGTGGAAAAAGAAATAAGAAAAAAAAAACATGTTTTAACACTTCCTGGATTCTTGTCAATAGATCACCAAGGAAGAATATTCATATGCACAGAGCTTTATAATGAAGGAGATGATTTCATTCAGATAAAATAAATGAATCAATTTCACTGTAACCAGTGTGAAACAAGTCCTATCATAAAACCATGATCACTCTCTGCTTAATACAGATATCACTGTTGGATGGGCGGTGTTGCTCTCTGCCATGATGATTCAGCTGTCAGTAGCATCCTGACAGCCAGGTTTAAAACAATCACTGCTACAGCTTTCAGCTCCAGCTCCATCAGCTCACAGAGCCACAGAGTGGGCTGGGTGGGGAGCCACGCGGAGCGATACGGCAATTATTCAGCCTGGGATACAGCTTTGAAGTGAGAACAGACAGCATTTTGTAAAAGGCTGTGAGTCATGAAAACAGCAGAGAAAAGTTTACAGTAATGAACAGTACACTGAGGGATGATGCTGCAAACCAAAGCTCAAAATCCAATCCTATTCTGTGCGTTATGTGGCTGAACCAGTTGTTAAAAGGCCTACACTAATGAATCAAAAGCAGTTTTTTGGTAATTAATGAAAACATTATACTAGAATGGAATCCCTCAGTTAATGAATAGGGGCTGCTTAGCTTGACAGGAATGTTAAAGGGGCTCTCCAGTGATTTCTTACCTCTCTTTATTAAAGTTGGGGGATTTACAAGTGATTAAATACGAACTTCAAAGACATCCAGGGTATGGACAAATTCAGCTTGTAGGCAGATGCCTATGGTGGCAACATCCCTCCTGAATTTTGACGTAGGTTTTCAATACACCATTGTAAATATAATTTTATAATGTTAATTAATAAAAATAATATGCACTGAAGGCTATTGTGCTTACCTACAAAAATTAATACATTGTTAAATTTTGAAAAATGGACTTGCCTTCATATGCCTGCCAGTGATTTGGCCCATTGCCTACCATTCCCTGGTAAACTTAAAGACATTGTTCTTTTGACCACTCAGTACAATCAAACATATTTATGTCCGGAACGTGACTGTATTTTGTTAACTCCACTACCTCACTACGGCCAGCATATTGTTACCCAGCGAACATGCCTGTGTGGGCCCACAGTGGGCAGCTGTGGGTGAACAGTGGGGCTGTGTGGAGCACAGTAGTTTTGCCCCTTGGAGCTCCTGTGGGCAAGCCCATACAATAATGGGCTTGCCCACAGAAAACCAATGTGGTACCCATGTGGCACCCATGTGGACTAACCCATGCAGGGCCCATAGCAGTTTTGCCCTTTTGGGGCCCGAAGAGGGGATTCTGTGCGCACCCCACAGTGGGCTTGCTCACAGAAAACCCATGTGGGGACAATGTAGGCTACCCCATGTGGGGACCACAGCAGTTTTGCCATTTTGAGCCCCAAGAGATAATTCTGTGAGCACCCCATAGTGGGCTTGCCTGCAGAAAACCCACATGGGGGCCCATTTGGGCTAGACCATGCAGGTTCCACAGATGTTTTACCCTCATTTTTACCACATGTGGTGGAATATGTTTACACATTTCAGGTTGAGTTTGAAGTATACTAAGAGGTAATAAAAACTCAAAAAGTACCAATGTAAAAGTTTTCATACATGGAAATAAATATAGCAAAAACAGCAATTGAGACTAATGAAAAAGGGATTAGTAACTCATTTCATGTGGTTATGTCAGGTTTAGTGAAGCGTGAGGACCCAAAATGCAGACACGCAGAGGCAGAGGATGGTTAACTGAAAGCGAGCCCTTTATTCCGGCTGAAGACTGGATTACAACGATAAGTGAAACATAAAATACGAATAGAAAACTAGAAACTTAAACTTACTGGAACCTTAACTGGGAATAAGACTAAGGCTAAGGCTGGGAAACACAGGAACTGGGAAACATGAAGGGAGGATGACTTGACGTTCCGACAAAGACAAAAGGGAAGACAGCAACTATATATACACAGAAGGGTGATTAGGGAAGAGGAGACATATGGGAACACAGCTGAACTGAATACACTTCATGACACAAGGGGAAGCAAAACTGAACATGATGCACACAGAACAAGAGACTATCACAATAAAACAGGAGACACAGAGAAAGACTAAGACACACAAACTTGACAGACAAAAGGGGAAACAAACATGGAGACATGACTGACTGGGGAAAACAAGACAAACTGCAAAGACAGGGCACAGAGGGACCAGACAGACATAACTGATTTCACAAGGAGACGCAAAAAGACAAAAGAGAGAGCAGAGACAAAGGAAACAGGAAGGGAAATAACTAAATGGGGAGATAACATACAAAAGAATGGACTGAACACAAAGGAATGGACACAAGATGACAAAACAAGGGAAGAAAGCTAAACTCTAAGCAACTAAGAGCTAAAGGCAAAACTAATCACGCTGGGGAATACACGAAGCAAACATAAACTTTAACAAACCAGGGATCAAAGAATAAATAATTTAAACCTCAAAGTCCAAAACTCAAAACACTGGGTAAACTGACGCAGGATCATGACAGGTGAGTCTTGCATGGCCAAGTTGATGTGTCCATTTGGCGCGATTGGTATTCCGATACCCTAAACAACCCACTAACCCTAACCCCTAACCCCCCAATGCAACCCTAATCCTAACCCTAATTCAATGCCAGGACTGCCACAGAGAAGCAGAGATCAGGCAGGGATAAACTTAACATGAATTTTCAGACTCCTCCAGGGCAATGTGCATGCTTACAAAGAGGGTCTCAAAAATGAAAAATATGCATATATTTATGCACATATTTAACATAATTATTATCTACACACCTGAATTTTGTTCTATTCAAATTAGACTATTTACTAATATTTTAGTTTTTTTGTACAACTTGTCATATTTGTTATCTTGTCTCAATCCAGCATGAAAGGTGAATGAAAACAGCATTTTTTGTGACTTAGAATTTAATGTTAAAAGGTATTCCACATGTTTTATTTTGCATTATTGTGAATTACAAATGTATACAATTCAGAAATTGTTACTAGTTGTCTTCTGCAATGTGCAGTTTTTTATTAGTGTGTGCTCAAATATGACAGGACTGCTTGATTTTTAAAAAAATATTTTAACTAGCCAATACATTTTTGAGGTATCTGTCCCAAATAACAGATCCTGGTTTACAGTGGGCAGCCCACTGTAAATCCAAATGGTAGAAGGTACCAGACCATTTCACGCTGGTACTGGGGCCTGCATTGGGATGCCCACTGGGGGCTCACAGTGCGGGGCCCACGTTTTTCACTGCGGTACCTGAGCCCACAGTGGCCTGTGTGGGCATGCCCACAGTGCCCCCACACAAGCCCGAAGGGGGCATGTTTGCTGGATATGTCTAATAGGCACCTATTGTACATCCAGTGTAGAATCACAAATTCACCTAACATGCATGTCTTTGGACTGAAAACCCACGCAGGCATTGGTAGAATAGCTTATTACTTTTTAAAATTTCTTATTTAATGTGCTTGTATTAATTGCATTCTTTGTGGGTTGCCAACAGAAGGCTGATCAGGGCCTGAAAAGGACCAAGCAATCTGTAACTGTGCCTGTGAAGCCTCCACCCTGCATATCTCTTGGTAGCTTAGTATCCCTGGCTGAAAATATACTTTTGTGGTGTTGTACATTTCCAGTGGCTTTTTTGTGATTACAGAGGTTATATTTTCTTTTCTTTTTTTTCTCTCAAAAGCTTGTGTAATAATCAATTTCAGAATAGTGTTTAGAGACTGAACAGCTACCAAAATTACACAGACCGCCCTCATCCGTCAGAAGGGGTTGCTGCCAACCTGTATGTTGAATGTCCTACACAAAAATCATATATTTGCCAATAGGCAAATACTTCAGCAACCTGCACCCACATTTACCCCCAGTACAGTGCAGTAGCATGTTGCCCTGGTCTTTCAAACTTCATACCCCAAGTTTCTAACATATGCTTTCAGATAACAATGTTAAAAAGAGCCAGATTAGGTCATATGGGCTGCTTTCATAGAGTTTAGAAAGCTACGTATTTCAGAGCCACAGAAAACATTTTAAGGGGGAGGCATTTCTGGCCCTGATAGCTACTGTTGAGTGACTCATAGTTTGAGCAGCTCTCCAGCTTGGATGGACATGAAACTGGTTAAATCAGGGGCCTATACATGATTAACTCCATTAAAAGTTAATTTTGAACCCACTTGTAGCTTCTTTTTTGTGGCAATACCAGCCAAAGCTTATGGGTATTGTAATATTAAGATACTATATCCGATCGCCAAAGTGATAGACATAAAATAATTTTACACAATGCTGAACCTGACATATAAAATTAGTCTTCAAAAGTCTACAGTCAGACTGTAATGCTGTAAATGTGTTATCTGAAATGCTCGTTTGAATTTGAGAACTAACAACATTGCATTAAATGTCACTCCTTTATTCAGTGCCACAAGAGGTCAGGTTATGGACTGGGCCACACATGTTCCTCTCAGCTTAATAAGGACCAGTGTAAACACTTTCCTGTGTCTTACTGACAGTCTAAGGAGGGGCACTTGGGGGTAGGTGTGGGGGCAGCCAGATGGGAGCCCATCTATCATGTGGTTCTCTAGAGCCTGAGGCGTGTAAGCAGACAAAGTGAGATGTCACAATGCCTATCCACCTCTCACAGGGTGAAGACAAAAGAAATCCCACACCAGGGTTCTTAATTATTCATACATAGTATTGCTACATTGCTGATGTTTGAGCCCTAAAAATACTGACTTTTTAACTCATGTATTTTGATATGTCATGCTAACATCACAGACTGACATCTTCTATCAGTGACTATGATACAGTAGTAAAGGATAGAAAGTAGATTCTGCTGCATTGGCTTAACTGGGTGCAGCTCTTCCTGCACCCAGCAGTAAGCTGGAGTAAAATGAGCTGGAGGAAAGCATTATGGTAATAACTGCAGATTCCATTTGGCACCTGGGGAAGGACAAGCCCTTCACTCCAGCTGAGCTTTGCTTTAATTCACAGGCTTTAGCTGTCTGGGAAACAACATACCCAACGCTACAACACCAGAAGTACCTCCAGCAGTTCATAGACTGACAACAAGCAATATGGGTATCCTATTCATTGCATTATGCACATAAAGACTACCACAACACACTAAAATTTGATAGAAACCACACAGTAAAATGCAGGGTGGCTAATGTCACATTGGTTAAAAGGAAATTCTGGTAGTTGTTGACCAAATTCATGTTCTCAAAATTAAGTATATTATGACACTCCAGCAAGAACCAGTTCATTTTAAAAGCATCCTTGAGTTTTACATCTTCAGTGTCTGTGCAGGATATATGGTACACGATACCTGATCATTGCCTAGCTTACTTGCCTGTCACTGTATGACTGCAGTGTTAATATTCCGGGTGTCCATGTCTATTTACTCTGGAGGAGGCTGTAAAACTTTGTGAAAGGAGTCCAATATGAGTTGATGAGTCAGTGAAGCTCACTTCTGTCTGAAAACAGTGATGCTGAGGTGAGTTGTTGAGGAGATCCTGAACTTTTTGTTGGTAAGCGCTGCTGTTTTTGCTGCTGTTAGCTGGCATTAGTGAAACTTTTTTTGAAGTGGACCTAACATTGTTGGACTCAGACTCTTAGTGAATAAACTCTCATACGTTGTGAGAATGTAATCAAAGTGTTTATCAGAGGGAAAGTGTGATTTTTAGGACACTCAAGCCCAATGTTAGCTTATAACCAGCTGTTGTTGTTTAGTCAGCTTGTTGTCAGCTGTCAGAGGGAGGGTCACATGTCTAATCTGACAATATCAAGAATAAATAAGCATGTTTATGCACGTTGTCGTGTGTCAGAGCTCTGACTTCAGTTCAGGAGATGAGGCTTGATGTGAGGAGGAAGAGCATGAAGTGGAGATGTGGGAGGAGAGAGAGCAAAGGTGGATGAAGAGGAGGAGGAGAAAGACATAATGTGATGATGAAAATATACATGTACTAATGTTAAATGGTCATATGTAGTTTTTGTGATCTTTAAATTAAAAGTAACTTATAAGGAGTATCACAAATGTGGCCGATCTCTAGCCACATACATAGAACACGATTAGGCAGAGCGGCAATGTTCATCTCGGCCACTGTATTCAGGATAGCGGGGCAACATGGCGGCTTCTACAAACCAGCACCAGCTCTTATGTATTTTCAATGGATTAATTCTAAGTTTACGAGATCTCATCAATATGTAATTACACACTAATCAATGTATATTTATAAGTACATTTTCTTTCTATGAAATAACTTCAAAAAATTACTTTACCTTTAAAAATACATACAAAGATACGTGAATTAAGCAATTCAAGTGAAGACCAACAGCGCAACACCACTGACTTACATATGATGTGGGGAGGGGGGGGTTAATTAGAGAGTTAGAACCTGAGCCTAGTGAATCACTTCCTGTGTGGATGCCCCTTATGGCAGCAAAAAAACTTGTTTTCTGTAAGTATGTGGACCATTCTTTACCCTAACTGCCACTTCTTACATTCCTTTATACCAGCAATACTACTTCCTGAATTGCTATCAAAGATTGGAACTCTTGTTGAAGACTTATCCAAACTGAAAGTAGAAATCCCTTTATCTCTTGTAGCACTGTGCATAGCAGTGCAGCTCTGCTTGCTGGTCAACCTGTTCTACTAAGCTGAATTTCTTATTTAATCTGACAATATTAGAAAGGTTGGCGGTTCGTCCTCTAGGCGCTACCTTTCCATATGAACAAAAGTATTTACTGTGGCATTTTTATTTCAAACTGCAATCTCTGCTGGACAGAATGTTATGTGAATAAAACTCTAAAGCCTCGGCATTACTTCAAACTGGCAACCACATGATGTCTACAGGAAAACTAAACAAAAAGCAGTCAGACGTTTTATTCAACCCCTGCCTGGCCAATGAAAAGCTCGTTAGGCTGCTGCTTGATGAGTGCTTTGAGCTCTCCCCCAAGAAATATCACTATTGAAAGTCTGTCAATATTAGACAGAAGCTTATGTTATGAAGAAAAGGAAAGTCTGAAAGCTGGAAGTCTTTAACC
>VUQS01015724.1:2484-16597 GCA_015108495.1 Heterochromis multidens | reverse complement strand
GAGACCCATCTGTTGGGCATTCATAAATACATTCATTTTCTTTGGGGAGTCAATGGCTGGCCAAACACTGAATGATTGCACCACGGATGCCACCATGGAGCCAGCTATCATTGACCATCTGATGCCCTGAGCAATATCCAAGAATTCTGCGTCTGCAAAGTGAAGAGCTCAATTAACTGAGATTTCTGTTTGTAGAGCTGGAGAGCAAACTGATTAAATGTGATCACTTATCATACAATTCATCTACTCCACTTCTGCCCACATAAACACACACACACACACACACAAGCCTAAAGTATTCTGATACACGGTTAAAAATAAATAAATAAATAAATAAAATCAATATGAGCTGATGCCAAGGTCAGTGGATAAAAATAGTCTGCATAGTATAATCAAAATGAATTGCTTGGAAGACACATCTATATGCCAAAATAAATAATAGTCTGGACAACTCTGCAATACGTGTTTTCAAAGAAATACTCAACAAGCTACATTTAGACGATTTAATGTGTGGTTGGACTGGAGAGAAAAGTTTCTCTATTCAGGCAAATATATACCATATCTGTTTTATACAAATGAATAAATAAAACACACCTTGAAAAGGTAACTGAAACTCTTCCTCATTCAAAAAAAACAAACAAAAAAAACAACTTTACTTAAAGGGTTTTTCTGTAGTTCAGTCAATGAGCACAATTTAAAAGCAACAAACCTGGGGGCCCATGCTAGTCACCCATGTTAGGCACATTCTCCCAAAGCACGAGTCCCATGCCAACCTCCCCCAACTCTCAAAACATTAGGGTAATTTTCATACTGGATTTAGCAAACAAAGAGGGTTTCAGAGGGCCTACATCACATGCTGAGAGATGCGTTGTGGTTGTCACAAGTGTTTAGGGATATAGATAATAAAATCTGATGTTATTTAGTGCTGCTTTGCATACATTTATGGGCTGTGTCACTCCCTTTTTGTGCTTGTGAAGAAATGCGGCTCTGTTGCACCAGCTTACTCCAAGACTGGGTGCAGCTGTTATCCCACTGTTTGCTCTCCCCTTTCTCATGCAGAAACAATTTTCCATTTGTGAATCCCATAAAAATCTTCATGCTTCTAGATTTCCCCTGTAGTGTCATGAGGTACTTACCCTTTAAATACACCTACACTCAGATACTTCTTGCATTCCGTCAGAGGAACATCAGTGTTAGACTGACACAGTTAAAGGTTGAGGCAACAAGAACAGGCAGGCTCTGGGGAAGCAGGTGGAGTCACTGTGCAAACCATACAAAACAGAGACACTCGAAAACTCTCTGAGCCACTCCTGCTTTGCGTTCCAACTCTAAACTGAAGAAAACAGGATGAGAGGATAAGTCTTGGAGTGGGAGGCAGCAAAAAGCAAGCTTGCAATAGGAAGCCAAGATGAAAGTAAATAAGAGTTGGGAAGTTTTTAGAAGCCCAGCAAACACCCTTGTTGCCTCTCAGGACTGTAGTGAACCCCGTTTTTTTGCTAGTAGGCAAAAGCTGGTTATAGAAAGAGCAGACCATCAGATTCCAGCAATGTTAGAGAACGAGAGAGTAAACATACACAAACAACCTTAAGCAGCAGCAATCAACAAGGCACAGGGACTTCATTATCTCAGTAAGTGTGTACAAAATCTGAACTGTTGTGGTGTCCATGTGAGACTTCACTGCACTTCACTTAGAATCGTCATATTCGGATTTCTCTTGATTTGAAAAAATGAGCAAGGTTGCAACTAACAAAGGCTTCCATTTATTAAATTATTCAATTCTAAAGAGAGAGAGGTCACAGGCAGATGCACCTACAATAGCATAGCAAATAGCCACGGTTAGCATGCAGGTTGTAGTTATAAGATGGCAAAGCTGTTACTTACAGTCTTCAGGTCATTTTATAAACTCTTTGTAGATTTCTGATACGTGGTTGAAAGACAAATCACGAGAACATTCCCTTCTGGGCTCTGTGTATCTGACGAACAGCTCTGAACTTGTTCGCCGCACAGACACCTCGGTGTGAGCTCTGTAAAAGAGGAGGGCTGTGCCCCAGCTGCCTTTCACATGAAGACAAGACTTGCATCTTCAGAACCTTGTTAGTTCTCTGAAAAGGCCACCGACTAGTTTGGAATATTAAGCAGCTCATGCTGTCGGAAATCAAAAGGATTTTGGGAGAGAGTGGGAAGTTTCAAAAAGGCTTTGATGGTATATATCGCTCAATCTCCAGAAGATATGACAGGATGAAAAAATAAAAGACAGGAGAACAAAAAGCCTCTGAGGGAGGAGGGAGGCAGAGGTTATTCTTCTCCTCTCACAATTCTGAATATGTATATATCATTATTCCTCAATCAGAGCGCCTTGCTCTTAAAATGTCAAGACTTCTGACAGAGAAGATGAGAAAGCAAGAGACAGAAATAGAAACTAAAAATGGGGAAATGGGACACCAAATGTTTCAGGTCATTTATCATATCAGACACACTCAAGTAAGATGGTCTCACTTCAAGTAATATACAAATGCAAAGCGTAGTTAAATAATTAATAAGTCTAAGGCCTGGCAGCACTGTTTCTTTAAAAAGGGGGGCAGCTGTAGATGGGGAAAACCATACCAAACTTTGTAATGCAAATGTTATGTGACTTGGAAGACTCGCTTTCTGAATCCGATCATTCCTGTTGTGGGAGGAGGAGGAGGAGGAGGAACATTAATGAGGGTGGAAAGATACTATTTCCTGTTGAAGAAGAAGCAGATTACGAATCCATGGTATGATTTCATCTTTAGATTAAACTAAAAACAGTTACCTAATGAAACGATTACTAGACGCCTGAATAATTACAGAAACAGCAAGATCCCTCTGAAAATCTTTAAAGCCACGAATGTGCACAGTGTGTTTCTTAATGTGACTCTAAGACAAATATGTTGATTTAATAACAGCACCCTGTTATCAGCACCATGCATTGAGAGAATTGTCATCGCTTTGGGAGGAGATTAGATTAAGCATAATAACATGTCTCCTGCAATATGCCTTTCCCTCAATCACAGTAAAAATAGGCTGTTGCCAATAAAAGTGTCTTCTTTCAGGAATATATCTGAAATCTCATTTTTTAATTTTAAGAGAACAAAGTTGTTAGAGACCTAAAGAGACAGTGAAGACGATCGAGACAGTGAGATTTAATATGTAAAGCACATTGGCTCACACAGCTAAAGAATTTGACAGAAATGTCAAGAGACTGCAAGCCATCCAGCAACAAGGCTGAACATGTGTGGCAATGAAGAAAAAGGCTGTTCAGAGAGAAAGTAAAAGCCCTGAGGTGATTTTTAAAAATGTCTCTTTTGAGCTGACCTTGGCTTTGCCATATCCTGCAGGTTTACCTTTAACTGGCCTTACCAAGCAAATTATTACCCCTGTCAAGGTAGCAGTCTCCTGCCAATCTTCTGCTTTCTCTACCTTGAATGCAACTGCTCTTGGATATTTGTGCTCAATTTTCTTCTGTAGCTTTCAGTCAATTTAAATCTCTTTTAGTTTATCCATACACGATATATGTTCCTATGGTGGCGCAAAAATTCAGAATTAGGGAGATTGCAATTCTGTTAGTTTGTAATTATGGGGATTAAGGAATGTAATGTTCTAGCTTTACAGATTGCACAAAAAGGCCATGCCAGTTCTTTGACACTGTTCAGAAGTCTTTCATGTTGTAACTCAGTTTGTAACCCAGAACGTCCATGTGCAGGGCTATAACACTTCTGTCATGGTCCAAATGTCTGCTTCTGAAATGCTTCCAGTAGAGTATCTGCAGTCTCCTTCTCTCACTGTGTATTTTAACACCAAGATAAGTTACATTTAAACACATGACGCCTATGACAACATTGTTACTTTTAATTTAATTGTGAATGAGAGACATGAGCCAAACTGGTATAGGTGCAAGTGGCATTCATTTTCATTACAATTACCAAGTATGCTTGTTTTTGCTTTATCAATCACTGAGTCAGGGTAACTGGTTGAATGTATCTCATACTTGCAGCCACAAACAGATGTACGGGAGATCTTAGACCAATCAGGTGATACATAAAAAGAAACAACAAATGTACTAATTGTGTCACGCTGGCAAGGTTCTTTGACAATTTCAGAGCAGCTGTCATTACACATAAATGCAGTTATTTATAGCACCATTACATACCATTTCATCCTCTTAGATGTATGCACACAACTAGGCAGATGCACACAATGAAATCATTTCCTCATCCATGTTCTGTAGAAGTCTTCCTCCTGCCATATTTTTATAGACTTAAAACAAGCCCACACTGCATACAGTGCCTGCACAAATGCATCTGGGAGAGTGCTGCTAACTTTGTGTTTATAGAGAGCTATATAAAAGGATGATAATCAAACATGGTTTTGATGATAATTAAAATGTAAAATCGTAATACTAACCATCCTGTACAAACAAGGAATTTTGCCATGGTGGAAATTGGTAGCTGTTCCATTTTTACCACTGCCATTGTTATCCACTAACCATTTTGCACTGTAAAGAATTGCATTACATGCAAAGTGAACATTTATGCAACACTACAACTCTTAGTTATTACCCACTGAGAAAAATGAGGATTTGTAAGTGTTTAAAGTCTGTCTATGCTCTACGAAGTAGACAGAGACTTACAGTGTTACTGCTTCTTTTTACTGCAGGTGAATATGTTAAAAGGTAATCAGGGGAGTTTTTGACTTCTAACAGCACTCTGTAGCTGCTTTTCTGAGTGGTTCCCTGTTTGTCTGTCTTGTATATATGCACAAAGATGACAAGGTAGCAGATAATGACACTAAACCAAAAAGAACAAACAAACAAACAAAAAAGAAAGAAAGAAAAAACACAAAAAAAATGTGTCCAAAAAGGTCCATTAAACAAACCTCAGACAACAAATGTTCTATATTTATGACAATGCATTCATACAGTATCAATTAATTACATCATCCCACACAAACAAGTCTCTTCCTTGGGTAATACTATCAGTGTCCCTTATAGATTAGATGCATAAAGTCAATTGAAGATATGACATTGAAATAGCCAGGGTCCATCACATTTGTCAGTGCTAACAGGGCTGTCAGAGCTGAGCTGAATAGCAAATATGCTAGTCAGGGATGGGGACAGATATAAAGTAGATGGAGTCAGCAGAGAAGCACAGGAGAGGAGACATGTCTGTACTGTAATGGTACAGCAAAGCCTATTTATGCAGCTGCACTTCCGTCATTTGTAGTTCTAGAGACATGGTAAATTCACTGCTCTTTCTGCAGTCAGCTTTCCTAGATTTTTACAGTATTCATAATGAGATGTCAGATATAAAAGAAAAAAAGACAACGGGAATCAGTAAACTTCTATGCAAATGACCAAGCACATGTCTGTAAGCTTGACACTGATGCTCACTTGTATAAAAGGGCAAACACAGGTATTAAATGTCAATGGAAGGAAATTGTTTAAGCAAGAGTTTTAATGAAACATTACAAGTGACGGAATTTTAACTTCATTATTACAAGCATTGACAAAAGTGAAAGAAACCGAATATAAATTCAGGAATGCCATGCTTAAAAGTCTCTCTCTTTGTGTTTTGACTAAAGCCTGGTCAAAACATCAATAATCTCAGACTTCACAGAGTCTTGATCTCCCTCTACTGTGCACTAGCCAGCACTGATTTACAGCATTCAACTGGGATTCTGCTACCACAAGCAGGTTAGGTAAACTGCAGCAAACGAGAGTCCCCAGAAGGGTCCCACTCATGGGGAGTAAAGACAAACTCTATGCAGAAAGGCCAGCAGTTTTAAACTTTCTTGCTGTGAGGCAACAGTGCTCACCACTCAGCTATTGTGCTGCCCCGTTGTGTGGTAAATGCATTTCTAATTTTGTGGTAATAATTGAAAAAAAAAAGTTGTCTGAACACGATCAGTTAGCCCCAGCTTAAATCCTCTTTGGCCTGCCAGTTTGAACAGAAGCTCATTAGTTGAGAGGCTGCTGAAATTATCAAAAAAAAAAAAAGTCCTGCTCATGTGTATGTGGGAAAATAGCAACAGAAAGTAAATTAGCAAGCCTAAAGTTGTGGTCTGTGCACCAGTGTCCACAGCATCTGGCTGCATCACAGTTGCTGAACGTGCTGCCACATGTTATCCCAGCTCTTTACGAAATTCACTTGTCAGTGTACATAAATGCATATAATTACTGACAGCTGGATTAATTTTTTTTTTTTAAATTAAGTATTTGTGGCTGACATTACAACATTAATGGCATTTCATTTAACTGCTTCAGTCCACATATCAAAATATCTTGATTGACAGCTCACATTTAAATAACAGCAACATTGGTAGTTGGGTAGTTTTTGCATACATTAACTGACTAATTGGGGGTCTTATGATCTTAAGTATTGGGTTTTTATCTGAAGTACTTGGCTGCTACCATGTGTTCAGACATGAAACTCTAAAAGAGCCATGAAAATCTGAAACAAGTGCTGATGAAGCAGGTGCGGTGGTTGCAGCTAAATTCTTTTTGGACATCTTCCGAGCTTAGTATGTCCAGCCAATCCAATAAAGACTTAACAGGTCTCTTGGCCCAAGGTCGCGCTTCCTACCCTAAAATAAGGAAAACTTCATTTGCAGACCTAATCAAGTGTGAACGTCACAGGGGCATAGCAAAGGAAGGTCATGGAAGGCTAATTTTGCTCAGGAAAGATGAGGCAGCTTTTGAGTCTCCCAGTTTTGCAATATTGGAGGGTGTCGAGTTGTAAAGATGGCTATTAAAACAATTAACTAAGACATTCTTTATCCACATCGGGTAGTTAGAGTGGATAGCTCTTACGAGAGTGAATGCAAAATGGTAGCCCAGGGAAATTTCACTACTCAAGCTTCATGCACTGAGCCCTTCAATTATCGAGCTGGATGGAAAAGAACTCCTCACAAATACAATTGTAGCCTTAAATTATTCTTGTGTCCAACTACTTCCCGGCTTTGACAAGAACCAGAGAAAAATATCACAGTATAGTGCTACACAGACTTTTGTAGTTACTACTGGAGAGAGGATAAAACAAGGCTGTGACCCCCTCAACCCAGCTGAGTGGACACTCACAGTCAACTGCTCAGACATGCAAACGTTCATTCATTTTATATCTCTTACATAAAGCAGGAGTCACTGTTTGGACACTCACTTTCCTGTTCTTATTTTTACAGATCAAACAAGCATTAAAAAATTAGCTGCAATTAAACAGGGTTTTAACTAACAAGTGTTTTCCCAGTCATTCTCTCTGTCCATAAAATGTCAAAGATCAATGAAAAACACCTGTCATAACTGCAGAGTCCAAGAAGGACATCTGAAACTACTTAAGTACTTTCTCTATAAAAAAAAAAGAAAAAAGAAAATGCTAATATATTTTGTTTACTATGATATAAGACAGGCTGAAATCATTTGGTATTTTTGCTTGAAAAATGTCTAAAGTTTGTTGTATTTTCTGCTGAGAAATACTTTGATTTGTTTAAGGTCTACTGTGTTCAAATCTCTCAATATCAATCAAATATTAAGACAAACAACACTTTCTGCAGCTGCTTCTTGAGCAAGAGCCAAGTGTTTCATTGCTTTATGTGTTGCCAATTTTTATTCACGAATATTTTGGTGCAATTTTACTCGAGCTTGTGCATTTGTTTTATACCAAAATAAGGTAAAGGAATGGAGGGTATGGGCCATGCAAACTCTGTATGACTGAGTGACAATTAACACAACCAAATTATAAGAAAAGGGAATTTTGAAAAGTAAACACACACACACTCTACTGGCACAAATAACACCAACCCAAGACAGCCTCGACAAACATGCTGTTTGTGCAGCTTGTGCCAAGTTTTTTTTTTTTTTTTTTCTACCTCAGTTCCATTTCAATTATTTGAACAAGTGAATGACTGTAGTGAGTAAAAGTGAAGTGAGAAGCATTTGGGCTGTTAGTATAACACAAAAGGCATTATTAACTTTTACTGCACAAAACAAAAGCTGAGAGACAACACAGTAGCATCTCTATGCAATGCCACTGAATGAAAAGACACTTGCAGTATGGCAAGAGAGAACAGTACTACATTACTAGTTTAAATGTGTGATTAATGAATATAAAAAAGTGCAGGGCAGTGGGTTCTTTGGTGTGAGTACTGATGAAAGACAGGACAGAAGGCGAAGGCACAAGCACACCACACAGGATCATGAGCCAGCCAACCAGAGCAACTCACTCCCTGTAGAGTGTTACAATTCCTTGGAAAGCCTGGTTGGACCCACCAGCTCTTAATCCTATCTACATCTATAATGCTAAATTAGTGTTAGACACATTTTTTAAGACTTGTTTCACCTAAAGTTCAAAAGTAAAGTACATAACAAGACAGGACTGTGTCTCTTTTCCAGGGAAACTTTCTTTAGCTCTGCAGGGTGGTATTTGGTGGGATGGGGGGGATATAGCAGAAAGTGCCTGAGGGAGGGTTATGGCTCCAAAGAATGCAAACATAAGCTGTCTGCGTGTTGCCTTTGAAGCAGGCTATGGTTGGCTGTACTGTGGAGGTCACAGGGCAAAGCAACACAAGTGTCCCACAGAGATACTGTGCTCACCCAACCCCCTCAACCCACTGTTAAATATGAACAAAGAGTGAAGGCTACAAAAATAAACATGTAGACTGAAGACTCACAAAAACTGCCATTATGAAGGTGCAGGCAATTAAAAACAAAACCAAATGAGCTGTAACACAGTTTAACAACATAATTTACAGAATTTGCAACAAGCCATTTGTTAAACCAAAAAAAGTAGCATGCCCAAATGGCTCGTCTTCTCTAACATGGTTCAACAAACTCATCTGAGAGCACTGACCCAAAGGCACACAGAGCACCAAGCAGCTTCCATGCACATGTGTAACTATGGCAAAGCAGTAAAAGGATGGATCTCAGTGCTGTCAGGTGGAACAGTAAGATCAGTCCCTGGCATTTCCACAACAGTAAGCTATGGCTGGTGGGGGTCCACTGTGGAGTCTGCCGAGTCTCTTGGCCTGATCACTGCAAGAATTTGTGACTAATTGCTTAATCTGACAGTGTTGATCTGAAAATGGGAAAATATTATACACAATCATATAATCAGGGTGCCTTTCTTTCAACTTCATTATGCTGGATACCCAAACATGAACTGCACAAAAGAGACAAATGATCCTCCGCCTTCCTGCATGCAATTATCAGTTAGCCAGTTATAAGAGGATTGGATTCCAGTGACCAAGGTAAATTTTGCACATCAGGAGTTTGAGTTTTAGGAAGTATCATCCATGCATCCAACACAGAGAAGACCTTTGTCTATTAGCCCATTATTAAACACTGTGGGAGAATCTAGCTTTGCCTGTATTTGAGACAAAAATCCCAGCAGGAGCCAGTTTCAGAAGCTAGCACAGTGGGAAAAGACCATTTTAGACATGTGCTCCTTGCCAATAATCTGACTGCATCTGAACTTCAGCTTCATGTCTTTTCTATAAAAGTAATGATGACAATCTTACTATAGAGTTCTTACACATTTTTTAACAGTACAATTCCATGTACTGTATAACTTTTTCATGACCGGCATGAAGTTTGTTAACCCTAAGATGAGGTAAATTCATCTCTAGATCTTCTGGTTTGTTTTTTGTTGAATAGATGACACTGAATAAAATAACTCTTTTCTCCTCTCCTATTTTTTAAAATAAAAATCATTGTCCACTCGGACACACATTCATAGTTCCAACTCCTATGGATTAAAATAAAGCTCTATTTACCCACTATCTTGGTGAATCCTGGTATTGAAGCTCCATTGAGCATGACCTTTTTCCCTCCATTACTTATGAACAAGCTTAGGTCACAGTGAACATATTCAGCTGACTGAACTATGCTCACCTTCTCTGGAACCAAACATTCAGTTTTGAATCTCAAAGTTAATCAACTTAAAGTTTAAAATTACACTCATATCTGTCATGATTATTTATTGATTTTTGTGACAAAAATGTTTTTATTGCACTGTCATGTAAACAGAACACTGCTTTAACATCTTCATATCTGTACAAATCTTTGCATCAAAATAAAATATAATTTAAAAAAAACAAATCAACAGGGTTTGCTTTCACCTTTACATTGTGCTACATTCCTGTAAATTAATCTTTATAAATTAATCTTTGCAGAGAAACAAAATGTTTATTTACCTGACCTAACTACATCTCCTACAAGCAAAATATAAAGTCTTTCACTTCATTTATTATACCTCCATGATGGACATGAATAACACTCGGAGCAAAGTACTTGAAAGCTGTGAGATCTCTCCGTTTCCCCCCAGCGTCATTTTGCATACAGAACACATTTGCCACTTTGGAAAAATAACTGCACAAGAGGATAACATATTTTTGTCCAGTAAGTTGACAATTTTCCTGAAGCCTTTGTTTCTCACCATGTTTAGTGGCCACACATCTCTGGCCAAATGGATGCATCTGCATTGATGATTTCAGTGTGTCTTTGTGAGCTGGATGGATACACTGATGTGCTGTACAGGCTCACTTTTATGGACATTTAAGCTGATGTTTAACGATTCACGTTAGCAGCTACTGCATTGTTTTTCCTGGACTTCATGAATTAATTATACTCCAATTTTTAGTGTGTTTCCAGGTGGCTGAATAAGTTAGTTATGTTGCTTTGTGGCAAAGGCACACCTCTACAACATTCTTTGCATATGATTTGTTCCTGTTCTTGTTAATAAACCTTGTGTGAAACCCAAAATATTACTAAATAACTGGTGATGATCCGCTTCGAGGGACAAGTTCTTCACCGTCGGCTGTGCCAGACATTTGAATTTAGTTTTATGTCTTTTAATGTAGTGTTACTCATCCAGACTAGTCCAGGAAACAGCTGTTATTGGACATGCAGATACCCAGTCAGGCACTGATGTAGGGAGCGCTTGATTTGCCTTTGCTTTGCGTTCTATTGGTGGAGCACACATTTTTAAAATCAATTGATCATGTTCATTTAACTGTGGGAAGCCAAAATCATGATAAAAATTAAAATCTGATTATATGTGCAGCCCTATCCTAACCTAAACTATCACTGCTGGTAATTAGCCAACTTTAGTGACCAAAATACCTGCAGTTACAATTTTGGTTCTGGACATAGCACACGAAATGATCCTTTTTGATGGCAGATGAGAAGAAGCAATGCTAGTGATGAAGATGAGAATTTGTGGAGAGCAGCAGTGTGGCTAGGGCTCATTTTGCATGGCTAGCTAGCCTTATTTGAAATGTCAAACTTTTTTACTTCTACAATTTGCCAATCCTGTGACTCAATTAATCCCCACAAAAAATTATATGACCAGTATAAATTTTAACAGAACAATATATAATCTATTATACATCTACTTACAGGCACATTTCCATTATTTTTTCAAAGCTTTTCGTGGGTATAAAATTTTTGGGAACTAGACTGTAGCTAGTAACTTTTATGAACCACCCTGTAGTCTGAGTTTAAACTCCATGCAGTTACATTAACAGATAGACATGGAGATCACAACTGCACAAGTCTCATATATTTGTGGGTGGCCATGGCTCAGTAGTTAGAGGGGGTCACATACTAATCAGGAAAGTCAGTGGTTCGAGCTCCAGCAACTGCCGCAGATATATCACAGTAGTGTGTGGGTAGAGCCTATACGCACTGTATGCGCAAAATAAAGTGTTGGGTGAATATGGCTTGAGATGTAAAGTGCTTTGAATGGTCGATAACACCAGACGAGCACACTATAAATGCTTTCATTTTTTAGCTGCTAAGCTCAAAAAACAGGACTGTTCTGGAGACATGTTATCTCACCAACTCTGTTTTTAATTTGCAATTTACAAAAAAAAAAGCAAAAAAAAAAAGCACTGCACATACACGTGCACGCACACATACTGCTCTTAGTGGCAATTAAAGAGAATTAAATTTTCAAAGTGTGGTTACACTTCACTAGAGGCAATGCTGACAATGCTAGTTGCCACAAGCGTAATAAGTCCTTTGTATGTGTGGCAAATATTTTATATCTACACTGGCTCTCTCCATCTCTGTGTGCCTGAATGAAACCATGAGAAACATGTAAGAGTGGCTCATCATATCATACTGACTGTTGTTATAATCAAGCCAAAAAATACGATGACTTACCATGCTGTAGAGAGGACTTGTGCAGAAGTCTGAAATCAACTGTTGCTCAGACAGCGGAGATTCTTTGAAGAAATGCCACACAACAACCAGTGCTAAACAAAGTCAGGTTGATTGTTCTATAGTGCATGTTAAAATACATAACACCAAAACATTAGATGGATTTATAGTCTGAGTGAACTGCATATTTGATGGAACAAATATCAATCCAACACCCCTCCTGTTACATCTCTCAACACTGGATGGGGGAAATCTTTGTTCCCCATAATTAACTTTTCACCACCAACAACCTGACACTGACACCTGCTTCTTGCTGCAGCTGGCCAGCTGTGTGGAGATGAGGAAAAAACTGATTGGACCTTTTAATGCAGCCCTCTTTCTTCCTCTTTCCTTCTTTCTTCACTCCCTACCCTGACACTTATCATGTATGTTTCCCTGGAGGAATTGTCTGAAAATGCACACCATGCTTGCTGTTTTTGAACAATATCTAATCTCCCCATCCCTCCCCCTTCTGTATGACTCACAACTACAAACACTTGATTCTCGATGAGGCTGGACCACACATCTTAATAACCAGTTCTGAGAGACATTACCCAGCCTTTAGATCTTGGCTGCTGCCAATTCTTGTTGAGATAGACGTGCTTAGACTTGAAGCAGTACAATAATAGGGTATGATATTTATTCACACACAACTGCAAAATACAAACAGCAGGTAGACTGAATAGAAGTAGTCTCAGACTGGTCTCAATTTTAAGAATTGATAATGACTACATGGTACACATCTGGTTTCCACTTTGCGATACTACAACCACAAAAAACAATAAAAAATGAATAGAGTTCAGCATAAAACACTGTTATCATTTAAAAGCTTTCTGCACTTTCATACTTCAGCCACAAGGACACTTGACAGTTCCAGGCAGTGTGGTAAAATGTGCTGATTAAGGGCACTCATCAGAGAAGAGACTGAAATTGCTCTGGAAGAACATAAGTCAACTCAACAATAAATCAAAGCACAATGACATAAAGTTGCTATGTGCCAAATACAGCAGATTATCCTAGATAGGATGCTGTATTTAATATTTACTGGAAACAATGGACTAAATGGGGAAATGTGGGTTTAACAGAGTGTTTACAAAGAATGTGTTGCAAGTGCAGATTAGCAGATGAATAGCAGCTCTGGTGTTCTGTCTGTCTACACTGGACATAATCGGGCATAGTACTGGACTGTAGGTCACTCAATAGATTTTCAGTGTAGCTGCACGTGTACAACGTATGAGGGAAAAAAAGTCTACATTTTTATTAAAAAAAACCAAACACAAAACACTGGAGTGATTAAAATGTGATCTGCTCCATCACACATGCATAAGATGGACAAGTGACAAGACAAACGTGGCTGAAACATGCTCTTCGTAGACGAGGCTTAGGACTACAATTGGGATGTCTTTAATACCATAAGTGATTCTGATTTGGTGAAACTGTTTGAGTAGGCTCTGCCAGAGAAGGACACCTGAAACTGAAGAAAACAGGAACACGTCAAGAGATCAGAGGGTGCAGCTAAAAGCACCCTCTGATCAAAGCATGTGTACCTGAATATATTGGTGTAAAAGTGGATAAAAATGCAATCATGTTGGAGGTGTAACTTATGAAAAGGTTTGTATCACATCAACAAATGGCCATAATACATCTAAGAGAGCCAGATAAAGCTGTCTGATCAACCCCAGTGACTAAATGATTATTTTGAAAGTGTTTTATGGATTTTATAGCTCTTTGTTTGGATTTAAACTGGATGTTTGTATTGCAAGTTTCATTCAGTCTTCACATATTTGAACAAATATTAGTATATACCATCTTCTGTCTTCTATAGATTTTTTTTTTTTTTTTTTTTTTTTTTTTTAAAAATACTTTTTTTTTTTTTTTTTTTTTTTTTATTCAACACACTGA
>VUQS01015723.1:1789-14374 GCA_015108495.1 Heterochromis multidens | reverse complement strand
CCTGGCAGGAGCCCTGGGTGGCTGGCACTGGCTATATTGTAGATTTGTGTAGGTAACAGGTTTATAAAGATTAAAAGAGGATTTGATAGAAAGACAAATGTCAGGGAAAGGGAGCTCATTACTTATTGTAATACCCGCTGTTATACATGCAACTATGTTCTGAAAAGAGTTAAAAACGAAAAACACACACACTCTGGCTGAAAAACATCACACAAGGAATTTAACAGAAAAAAAACCAACTAAATTTAAGTTTTTGGAATGGCCAAGTTAAAGTCTTGGTCTTAAACCAATAAAGATTATTTGGCATCACCTGAAGAGGGCTGTTCAGTCAAGACATGCCAGAAGTCTTCAGAGTGCATAATATAATTACTGCATGAAAAGGTCACAATATTGCATAGTATTCACTGCCTTAAGTCCATTTAACTTATGAAGTTGGTGCACATAATAGCACATATATTTATACATATATGTGTATATATTAAGTCTGTTTTTAGCTTTGTTTTTGGTCTTCACCAACTCCAGGGGAAATATTTGATTATGTACCAACTGAATGCTTCCTTATGTTGACCCCTTTTTTTGTTCTTTAGTGCTGGTCCGGTAGTGTAAGGTTAAAACAGCTGCCTGTAATGTAAACTTATATGGTCTTAAAAATTAACATGCTCCATGGAGCTGAGAGGAATTCTAGCAATAATTCTTTGAGGGTTTGTTGTTGTTGTAGTTGTGGGTTTCATGCCTCTGACATTATACACAGTGTACATAGTAACCTGCTGTTTTGAAAATATGGATTTGTGCACCTTTCAAAGAATTCAGATGGCATCGCCATTTTCCCAAAGCAATTTGCACTTAATGAAATAACCTAATGAACCTAATGTTTTTGGGGCTTAATGAATAATTTGCTTGTTTGGAAATCTAGGCATGAATACAAGAACATTTCAAAAATTAGGATAAAGTTAAAAAAACAACCCAACAACACAGTGTTAATAAAGTTATAATGCATTGTACATATGGGTTGTTTCATTACAAAGGAGTTTTTACTAGTCTCTGACCTAGGCTTTAATTGTACATCTTATATCATTCCCATTAACAGAGAAGTGAACAGTGACAAGTAGTGGGATCTCATTAACTTTCCTAGTAAGTCCAGGATAGCTGTGCTAGCACCACCTATTTTATTCTCAGTTGACAAAAACTGATGTTCCAGTTTTTTTTTCTGCGTTAACTACATGGCCTAACTGTTTAATAGCACACCATGTGACTATTGTGCTTTGTTTGACTGTTTCTCACAGAGGCCTCCTACAATGAAAACACTCCGTCATATGGCTATGACCTGGAGCATTCAGAAGAGCATCGGCCTCGCCACGAACCTCTATCCTTCACAGGATCTCCTTCCTCCTCGCCACGGCTCCGCTCCAAAAGCCGGAACAACCGAGACAACCAGTCCTCCGGTTCTCTGGAGTCCACGCTGTCGGTAGTGTTGCTATTACAACTACAGTCAGCCTGTTAGATGCGTTAACTGTGCTGCTTCCTCCTCTCTGCAGTCTCTTTGTCCTTCATTCACATTCTACATGTGCACATAAGTGATAAATGTGCTGCAAACTGTTGAGGAATTTGCATTTTGCTGGTTGATGCTGGAAGAACAAGTGACTTGATTAGAAATCTGGCACAATGCCAGTATTAGAATATAATGTGTAGAGGGGGCCTACTCAGTAGTCGTCTTAGTAATATGATAATCTTAAAAGATTGTTATTGTTACAGAAAATATTTTAGCACTGACCTGTGATTTGGACATTTGACTAGACATGATCAAAAACAAAGCAAAAAGAAAGCAGAAAGAGGCTCACTTTTAGTCCCTAGTGAGGTCTGAAAAAGAGTGTGATCCTATATTTCCCATAATACAGCTTGATAGCATTTGTTGTCACAACCTGCCTTCTTAAATAAATGCCTGCAACTTAAAAACTCTACATCCCACAATTTGTGATTTCTCGTGCTAAAATTTTAGCCACTGCAACTGACAAGCAAACTAAACTAGGTGCCCTTCAGCAAGATACCCGAGCTCAGGCATCCATACAGCAACAATAAAACACAGTGTGTGTTTGCCATGTAGCTCCCAGATGGGAGTGCTTTTCAGTATGAAGGAGGGCGTTGCTCAACAACACCATACATACTCAGCAAACATACTGTGGGTAAACAGATGTTAAAAGGAGACGGAGGGCCCCTCCCCCTCTGCTCTGCCCCTCTCCTATCTGCGGTATTCTTATCCTCTGATGTGTACACTTGGTGATCTTCAAAGCCGAAATCATGGTGGAGGGTGGGCTCACTTAGCTTGCAGCTTCTTTTTTTTTTTTTTTCTTTATTTAGGAAATATAATGGCAGAGCTTGATGCAGTCAGTGCTCCAGTGAGTTTCTCATTGACATAATGGCTCCCACCGGGGTGACTGATGTCTTTGACCTGTTTGGAATAACAACTCCAGGACCAGAAACACATTTGTCTTCCTTAAGATAGGAGTTTCTGCTGTAGGCCTCTTGGAATGTAAAACTCCTCCTCTAATCCCACAACAAAAATATCTGCAGCCAGGGGTTTGCAGAGGTGCATGGGTGGCTTTTTTTTTAAAGATCAAACACGTTAACGGCTTGCATATCATACTGTGAATGTGAGCCTTTTGTGTTGGTGAATACCATTTCTTCATGTTTGCCAACTGTCTTCTTTCTTCCCATGTTTGTTTCAGGTGGAGCTGGATCAGGAGAAGGGGTTAGAAATGAGAAAGTGGGTTCTGTCAGGAATCCTGGCCAGTGAAGAGACCTACCTCAGCCACCTGGAGGCCCTACTGATAGTATGTGTAATATGAAAACAGTTTGCTGAGGTGGTTGCAACCCTTTAAAATAAATGTTTAGTCTTAGTTTAGTAGCAGCTCAAAATGGGACCTATTAAGCTAATTTTCAGCTGTTTTTTATTCTGGGAATCCATTAGTGTAGCTTCGTCTGACTTGCAGTTCACAAAAACCCTTAGTTATGTTATAGTCACCTTTTATCCATCTATTCAGTCCCTCTTTGTCTTAAACGAGCCATTTTAGTTCCTGTCTCCTGAGGGCCACCTTAATTAAAATCAGTGGTGTAATTGAAGTATTTTTAAACAAGTATTATGCTTGAGTGCAATTTTTTATTAATTATTTTCTTCAGTATTTCCATGTCATTCTACTTTCTAGTTTTGCAAATGCCGTACTTTGTATTGTATTATTTTAAAAGATTTAGCCAACAGTTATTTAGCAGATGAATCCAAAGGGTATAAACTGATGCTACAGTGCATTCAGAAAGTATTCACAGCATTTCACTTGTTCCACATGTTGTCATGTTGCAGCCTTATTCCAAAATGGATTCAATTCATTTTTCACCTCAAAATTCTGCACACAATACCCCATAATGACAAAGTGAAAAGAAGTTTGCTTGAAATTTTTGCAAATTTATAAAAAATAAAAAAACAAAAAAATAACATGTACATAAGTATTCACAGCTTTTGCCATGAAGATCAAAATTGATCTCAGGTGCATCCTGTTTCCACTGATCATCTGTCAGATGTTTCTATAACTTGATTGGAGTCCACCTGTGGTAAATTCAGTTGATTGGACATGATTTGCAAAGGCACACATCTGTTTATATAAGGTCCCATAGTTGACAGTGCATGTCAGAGCACAAACCAAGCCAAGAAGTCCAAGGAATTGTCTGTAGATCGCTGAGACAGGATTGTATCGAGGCACAGATCTGGGGAAGGGTACAGAAAAGCATTACAGCATTGAAGGTCTCAATGAGCAGAGTGGTCTCCTCCATGGTAGCGTGGCCAGACGCTTCCCATCCAACCTGATGGAGCTTGAGAGGTTCTGCAAAGAAGAATGGGAGAAACTGCCCAAAAATAGGTGTGCCAAGCTTGTCGCATCATACTCCAAAAGATTTGAGGCTGTATTGCTGCCAAAGGTGCTTCAACAAAGTATTGAGCAAAGGCTGTGAATACTTATGTACATGTTATATTTTTTTTTTTTTTTTTTTGTAATAAATTTGCAAGAATTTGAACCAAACTTTTTTCACTTTGTCATTATGGGGTATTGTGTGTAGAATTTTGAGGTGAAAAATGAATGTAATCCATTTTGGAATAAGGCTGTAACAAGACAAAATGTGGAACACGTGAAGTGCTGTGAATACTTTCTGGGTGCACTGTATATTGTTATAGATTAAGCTACCCATTGTATAAATGAATTGAAATTTGCAGCTGCAACCTTAAAGTGAGGTACTAATGAATGAATGTATGTGATTGTGAAATGAGTAACTGTGCATAATGAGCACTTTTACTCTGTGTTCTTTAAGTACAGTCATGTGAGAAAGAACGTTTTGACGTTCATACAAGTAACAAGGTATGAACGTGCGTGCAATCCTGAGAGAACTAAGTAGACCCTACGATTCAGTAGCTTGTAGAAGTAATCGTTTTCTGTGTGACTTTATCAGTCGCTCACAACGTTGTGGAGGAATTTTGGCCCACTCTTCTTTACAGCGTTGTTTCAGTTCATTGAGGTTTACAAGCATTTGTTTATGCACAGCTCTCTTAAGGTCATACCACAGCATTTCAGTCAGGTTGAGGTCTGGACTTTGACTGGGCCATTCCACTGTGCGTTATGGCCAAACATCTCCACTTTGGTCTCATCTGTCCAAAGGACATTGTTCCAGACGTCTCTGATCACTGCATGGTCTGATCTTGGGGTAAATTTGCTGGGATGTCCACTCCTGGAAAGGTTGCAGTATTGTAGTAACGCACATCTGAATGCTGAATGGGTAACCCTGTATGAAACAAAAGAGAAATAATAGGAAAAAAGCATTCTAGGTCTCATTTATATATTTTTTTTCACAAAACTGTGCAAGATTTGAAAGGAGAAATTAATCATTTGTCAAATTTTGTGTTTTTGCCTTATTTTGTTTTATATGACTTGACGGGATGGCTGGTGTTAGCTAATTTTGCTAGCTAGAGATTGGTGTAACTTTTTAAATAGTAAGTAACATGTTTTCCTCATATAAACAAACAACAAAACTTGCAGTGATAAAACAAATTTCTCTGCTTATTTATTTGTATTTGGGGGGATGGGATGCAGATAAAGTGTTAGCCTTTTTAGAATTATCTTGTCTTAGCTAACCTTAGCTAATACTACCAAACTCTAAATATGTCATTCACGTTTACCATTTACTTCCTATCTTCTAGTCACCACTTATGCTCAGTGGTCACTGTTTAGCAAGAATTGAGGCTGGATTTTACTTGGAAATTGTGCTTCTATTTTACCTGGCCTTCAGTTATTATTTATAAATGGTTATATAAGGACTGTGGTTATTTTCCTAGCCCATGAAGCCTCTGAGGGCAGCAGCCACAACATCCCAACCAATGCTGACCATCCAGCAGATAGAGACCATCTTCTTTAAAGTGCCAGAGCTTCATGAAATCCATAAAGACTTCTATGATGCTCTGCTGCCCCGAGTGCAAAACTGGAGCCACCAGCAGTGTGTGGGTGACCTCTTCCAGAAGCTGGTAAGCAGGCAGTATTTTAGCTTTGTTTGCTTCAGTGGGACAAGCTGGAAGACAAAAAAAGTCAGTCTTGTCATAACTCCAAGTTGAGTATGTTGCTTTTCCAGTTAACTCTCATCCTCTGTCATAATGATCTCACTGGTATGCCCGTGTTGTCTTGGAAAAAACCAAAAATGTCACCTTTAATTTGTGCAAGGATGATTGCTTTATGAGACATGAATGAAAAGCGTGTCATGACAGTTTCAACCCAAGTTTGTTCTTCTGCTTCTTGAATTAACTTGAATTCAGCAGAAACAAGGCTCACAAATTAAACAAGGAAGTCTGAAAGCAGTGGAAAACAAAGTGTCTGATGTGCCGATATGAGTGAAATGTTCCTATATTTGTTTGATTTGTAACAGTTTAAACAGAGTTTAGCTACCATATAAAAAGTCAAGTAGAGTGGCAGTCCTTTCAGCTGATTTCAGTCCTCCTTTGGATAAGAAGAGCAAGCATCAAATAACATGAACCCTCCACCAAAGCACCAAATTGCATGTTGGATTTTGATCAAAGAGACCACCATTCGTCAAGTCAGTAACTTTCAGATGCTAATTATAGTGCTCCTTAAATGTCATTCCTTGATCATTAATGAGCGTTAAAAGAGGGGAGACTTGCAGAGGGGAAAGGTGGGAGTTATTGGCTGTAATGTAATCCTCAGTGGATCTTGCATGCACATCTGAGTAGACTGCCTGGAGTCATCTCCTGGCCAGATAAAAGCCTCGTTTCACCACATGACAAGCAGTAAAGCAGTGCGAAATGCTCTATAGAAGGTTAATGAATAAGAGCTACCTCAGTGTTTGCCACTGGATGACGAAAGATTAAAGACGTATACATGCAGGGATTTCTATAAACACATGAGCAAACATTGAATCACACTCAGTTGTATCAGTTCCCTCTGTATTCCTGCCAGCTCGTGCCTGAGCAGGCACAACATACTGTGACACTGTGGTGCTAACAGACTAGTAAAATTTATCAGAGTCTAAGCTTTATCTGCTTGTGCCCTTTAGGCCAGCCAGCTTGGAGTGTACCGGGCCTTTGTGGATAACTATAAGGTTGCTGTGGAGACGGCAGACAAGTGCTGCCAGGCAAACTCTCAGTTTGCAGAGATATCTGAGGTATGTAATCATGCTACGCGCAGCAGGACTGCAGCAGGCAAGTGTTTGATGTTGTACAGCTCCCCGGGACAAGTGATGATAGGACTGTTTTCAGCAGTCCTCACAGTGTAATGAGCTGAGCGACTGCAGCTATTGTTTTAATTGCTCTGTGGGTCAGTTACTGTGATTTCACAAGTTTTTTATTTATTTATTTTTTTTCTTTTTCCAAACATTTCCTATGGTGTTAACTTCCTGACAGAATCTCAAGGTCAGAAGCACAAAGGATTGCAAAGACCAGTCAGCTAAATATTCACTGGAAAGTGAGTAGTGTGTCAGATGAATGCACCGCCTCCACGTTAATCAATATTGCTAGAAGTAGTTGAGCTGTGATGAGGCCTGTTGAGCTGACTCTTCCTCTTCCTCCTCCACAGCTCTTCTCTACAAGCCTGTGGACAGAGTGACGCGCAGTACACTCGTTCTGCATGTAAGCTGGTCTGCCTTAGAATAATCTGGAGGCTCATTTTATCTGCATGAAGACTTTTCAAGACTCAGTTTGTCATATTTTCTCTATTTTAGGACCTACTGAAGCACACACCCTCCAGCCACCCAGACTATCCGCTGTTACAGGATGCCCTGCGCATCTCCCAGAACTTCCTGTCCAGTATAAATGAAGAAATCACCCCACGCAGGCAGTCCATGACAGTTAAGAAAGGAGAGGTTAGTTTGGAATAAATACTATACTCGTATATTTGACTTTCTCAGTGAATCAGCATCATTGTGAAATTTAGGTTTACATCCACCCCCACAATTTCCATTGTATCTGTACTGTTGACAGTAAAATGCTCAAGGTGTCTGGAAGCTGCAATAAAAGTGTGTGTCAGGTTGCTGCTGAGTCATCTTAGCCTGTCTGATGTAGTCATGAAGGAAGTGGAGCGTAGAGGAAGCTCGTGACAAAGCCATGCAAAAACACTGGAGGCAAGGGGTCTCCAGGAAAATCCGTCGATTACCTCTGTGCTCACTCCCATCCTTCCCTCAGAGCTGGTCCATCTCTGCTTCCCAGAAATGACCCTGCAAACATGCCTTATCAACTTTACTGTCTAAATAGCTTTTTGCGTTGGGTGTGTACTGGCTTAGTAGTGCTTCCTGACCTCTCTGTCTCCTCTACGTCGTGCACCTCAGGGCTCTGATTCAGATGACCCAACTGAGAACTTCCTCTGTTTTTCCTGGGAACTGGATCTGCCCACCAGGGAAGGATGTCAAATGCAAGAAAGTTTTCCAGAGCATTCTTTTGTATATTGTTTAGGAAGTCTGAACGCCTGCAAAGAGATTGACAGATAACAAGCCACGACTTGGCTATCAGTTAAAAATATGGGTTTGTTGTTGTTTAAGATCACCTCGTGACTAAATGTGCATCCATTGTTGATGTTTTGCAACGTGACTGTTTGTAATTACCATGAACATTTAAACCCGCAAGCTTGTTTAACTTCACCTCGAGTACATGCCTCAGTTGTCATTTTAGTGCAGAAAAAAAACAGGAGTGTATAGCATTAGAAGGGTGTGAACTCTGTGCAGTGACAGCTGTTGTTTTTCCATTGGAATTATTGACAATTTGTGGTCTTGTTTCTGTCACAAAACAATAAGCGGATGTAACCCTGCCACCGCTTTCAGAAACCAGGACAGTGTCAAACGTGCTTGAATCCTTCACCAGAATGTTTGTGACTTGCCAGAACTGAGCAGGAGTAAAAACAGCAGAGGAAAACCATGCTGCAGTGATTTCCTTGTTTTTGTCAGACTGTGGTTGGTGTGGGATGGCAGAGTCTCATATGGGCAATATCACTGTAAACAGCCTCATCTCAGAGGTCAGAGGGATGAGAGAATTTAGATGCATGCTGCTGCAGGAAAGGCTAGTGTCATCACATTGTACAGCATAAGTTCATGCTCTGATTTCAGAACCTATTGCCAAATAAGAACCACAAACACAGAGGATCAGAGGCTTAAAGAGACAGTTACCCCCAAAATCAAATTTACATGTTTTTCCTCCGGCCTGTAGAACTTTTTATCTATTTTAGATTGTTTTCATGTGATCTGCCGAGTTTTGGAAATAATATGTAGGAACTATTTTCTGTCTACTGTCAGCATTCACCGTCCACTTTATTAGGCACAACTTGCTAGTATTAGGTTTACTGTTTTGCCTTCAGATCTGCCTTAATTCTTTATGGTAAATATTGAGCAAGGTGCTGGAAATATTTCTCTGAGATTTTGGTCCACATTGACATGATTGCTTCATTCAGTTGCTGCAGATTTGTTGGCTGCACAAGCATGATGTGAATCTCCTGTTCACATCGTGGTTGCAGCAGGTTACCATACCAGTGGAGGCCAGTTGAGTACAGAGATCTCATTGTCATGTTCAAGAAACCAGTTTGAGATGATTTGAGCTTTGTAACATGGCGTGTTGTCCTGCTGGAAGCAGCCATCAAAAGATAGGTACACTGTAGGGTAATAAAGGGATGGAGATAGTCAGCAACAATACTCAAGTGGGCTTTGGTGTTTAAATGATGCTTAATTGGTATTAAGGGGACCAAAGTGTGCCAAAAAAATATCCCCCACATCATTACACCACTGAGCCATTGAGGCAAGGCAGGCTTTCATGTTGTTTATACCAGATCAGACCAGGCAACGTTTTTCGAATCTTTGCAATCTTCTATTGTCCAATTTTGGAGCCTGTATGAATTGTAGCCTCAGTTTCCTGCTAACCAGTCTAACCATTCTCCTCTGAACTCTGGCATCAACTAGGCATTTTCACCCATGCTCACTGGATATTTTCTCTTTTTCGGACCATTCTCTGTAAACCGTAGAGATGGTTGTGTGGAGAAATCCCAGTAGGTCAAAGTCAAAGTCACTTAGATCACCTTTCTTCCTCATTTTGATGCTCACTTTGAATTTCAGCAGGTCATCTTGACCATGTCTACATGCATAAATGCATTGAGTTGCTACCATGTGATTGTTTGGACACTGCTGATTGGCATTCTCAATTCCCTGGATATCTTTTTATATCCTTTTCTTTTTTTTATATCTTCTCCCGCAGATCCTTTGATAATTCTTTTGCTTTCCCCATGGCTCAGAATCCAACAACGTCAGTGCAACCACTAACCATGAGTGAAAGAAAAGTTTTTGTATTATCATTCATATTCTCAGAAAAATGGCCAAAAAAATCACAAATTCTGCCAGGGTATGTAAATGTATGAGCACAACTGTAAGTGACCGGTGACTGTATATTCGCTAACTAAAAGAAGCATGCAGGTAGCATGCTCAGATGACACCTTTTAATGTTTACGTTTTGTCATGGTGCCACTAGTACAAGCCTCTAGTCACAGGCATAGACTGTATATAAAAGACAGACATAGCCACCATAGCATTTTGATGGTTCTTTGAAGCCATCATATTTTGACAAGAGGCAGAGTGCTAAGTTATAAGCTAATGCTAGCAAGTTTGGTTAGCGAGCTGCATCTATAGTATGTACAAGTGGAATGCACAGCCACACATACCTGCTAGTAACAGAATAAGAAAAACTAGAATTTCACTCATCAAAACTGAAGCACAAACCCAGCAAGAGATATCATTTGAATAAAAAACTGCAATAAAATGAGGCCAAAAAAAAACATGTGGGTTACATCCACTAGTCAAAGCAACCATTCCCCTAACTTTAATCCATAACAAAAGCCAAATGGGTTAGTTATAAAAAGATTAGTCTCACCAGGAGTTGTAGGGGACGGGGAAAACTATCCATAGAGACCAAAGCCTGTGTTGTACCATGTTGTAAAGATGCTTATTAATGTGGTTTAGTTGGGTATGTTAACATGAGAATCTGTGCAGACTAACTCGCTTTTGGAGCCAGCCTCTGCAGGAACTGCAGTGTTTAGCACTTTTCAACACCAGATGATGCAGCTTGATTACTGGTAGATGTGCGCTTTCGATCAGTGATATTGTTGGCGGTAATAGTTCCTGCATGAAACTGCCTTTGTATTTATTTATTTATTTATTTTTTAGTAACTGGATCAAGACTTCTGGAAAGAGACATGACTCTTGAGTTTTTCTCATGTGTTTTTTTGGCACTACAAGGCATGCTTCATTTAGTTCCATTATGTTTAAGAGAAGGTCATAATCTCTACACCCCTAATTTCCAGCCAATTCTCTTCAAAACAATCTGGATAAATACTACTACAGGCATGAGTAAAAATATGTACATTTGATTGTGGGGTGAACTATTCCTTTAAATTGGCTTCATACACACATTGCCTTGTTTTGGGTCTGCTATAAATGACTTATTTCAGTGATTATTTTGTTTCCTTTGAGGTTGGGTTGAATTCATCTGAGAGCAGTAACAACACCACAGGTTGTGAAGTATTCACAAGCATCTGCACTAATATAATGTGAAACCATTTTAAACTGTGCAACAATGTCAGATTTAAATTAGATGGTGTACTCTCAGCAGCTCCTGTAGTGTGCCACTGTTTACCTTGCAGGAGTAATGAATAGTATAGGTACACTGGTTGAGATGTGACATGCTTTGTATGCACTGATTTCTGGTTTCCTTTGTCAGAACCGTCAGCTTCTCAGGGATCGCTTTATGGTGGAGCTGGTGGAAGGTTCCAGGAAACTCCGTCATGTCTTCCTTTTCACCGACCTGCTGCTCTGCACCAAGCTGAAGAAACAGGCTGCAGGGTGAGTCTGGGTCAGCGTCCAGCCTGAGGTTACAGATGCAGGCATGTGACCTGGAACATCCACTCACTGGTTTAAACCCCCGTTGGGGAAATGAGAGTGACTCCTCCCAGGAACTTAAATTCTGCTTTGCTGAAAATAGAACTATTTCAGTTTGAACAAACAGTTTTTGTACTTGGAGATTAAAAAGTTGTAATTTTGACATTAGTTTCTTAAATGTGTTTGCTGTACTTTTGATTTCATGCTACTAGCAAGCAATTCTGAGAAGAAAGGCAGTTTAAAAATATATTTATTTGTAGCCGTATCTTGTATTCCAACAGGAAAGGGCAACAGTATGACTGTAAGTGGTACATCCCCCTGGCTGACCTGACCTTTCAGACTATCGAGGACTGCGAGTCCAGCCCTATCCCTCTGGTTCAGGATGAAGAGATTGATGCGATGAAGATCAAAATCTCCCAGATCAAGAATGAGATCCAAAGAGAAAAGGTGACAAGAAACACAAGAGAAACATACATGACAGAGTTCACCACTAAAGGCTAGAACAAACTGCAGCATAACACCAGGGTGATGACTGCTTTGTACCAAAGGCTGAAGACAAACAAAAATAAAATGAGGAAGTAAAGATTAACATGTGAATAGAACTGAGTGTCTAGACATGCCTGTAATGCATTAACTCTGCTCCTGTTTATCTGCAGAGAACCACAAAAGGGCCCAAGGTGATTGAGCGACTGAGGAAGAAGTTGTCAGAGCAAGAGTCCCTGCTGCTTCTCATGTCCCCCAGCATGGCATTCAGAGTGGCCAACAGAAATGGCAAAGTGAGTCAGGGGGTCCTTAGGAGGGATTCAGGAAAAGGAGTGAAGAATTTTTCATATAAACTGTTGTTGGAAATAGTTTGTTCTATCATTGTTAGTTTATTTTTTACTGCCCTCTGCTGTTGATAGAATAAAATTGCAGCATTTGACTCTGAAACTAGTGGAATACGCTTTTTTTTTTTCCTTTTTCTTTTTCTTTTGTCTTTCAGGGCTTCACATTTCTGATCTCTTCTGATTACGAGCGTGCAGAGTGGAGGGAGATCATTCGCGAGCAACAGAAGAAGTGTACTTTTTTGTTTTTTCTTCTACATATTAAATTCAGGATGGCAGCATTGTTACAAAAGCTTTAATGCTATCTCCCCCCCCCCCCTCC
>VUQS01015719.1:2482-12911 GCA_015108495.1 Heterochromis multidens | reverse complement strand
CTTCTTTGGATGTTGGCTGCCTTTTGTCCTGTTCTCCGTCAAGATGATCCCACACTGCTTCAATATTGTTGAGGTCCGGGCTCTGAGGAGGCCAATCCATGAGTGATTGTGTTCCATTGTGTGTTTTTCTATCCAGGTATGCTTTTACTGCATTGGCAGTGTGTTTGGGAACATTGCCACACTGAAAAACGAAGCCATTTGGATTTATTTCATTTGGATTCATTTTTATTTTATTTATTTGAATTTGGATTCATCACTCTATAAGACCTGTTGTTACGGATTTTGAGTTCAGTTCTTGTGTAATGTGTCATACCTCAGCCTTTTCTCTCTGTTTCCCTTCCTTAAGAATGGCTTCTTGACAGCCACCCTTCCACTGAAACCATTTCTGATGAGGCTTCAGTGAACAGTAGATGGATCAGCTGAAGGTCCAGATGCATCTCTCAGATCCTGTTTCAGGTCTTTGCTGGATTTTTTCTTATTTCTTAAGGACATGACTGTGGCGGGGTGTGGTTTGTGGCTCAGCTGCAGGGGAGGGGTGGAGCAGTGGGTTCAAGGGGTGCAGAACTGCACAGCTGAGTCTCATCAGGGCATGGTGATCTCTTCTCCATTTAGTGGCACGCTGGGGACTGAGGAGAGGGGTCGGAGAAGAGGGGTCGGAGACTGAACTGAGGAGAGCGAGGCTGAAAAGCCTCTCGACCCAAGTGTTGAGAGGCGTTGTTCTGGAAAGACTGGCATCTGGGTCCTTTTGTTACAATGACTAACAGATACTGTTCATCTGCTGTAGATAGTTTTTTAGGCCTGCCACACACATATGCCATAGCTGGATGGCTGGATATTCAACTAAAGAAATGTGAATAAATGATGTGTTTTTGTCACAGGCTGCTAGTAACAACTGGTTTAAAGCGTATTAATTTAAAACTGGTTGTTTGTTAAGTTGTCTGCTATGTGTAAACACTACGCTGTTCATCCCTTGTGTTAGGTGCCTTTTTTATGGTTGAATGATTATTTAGTCAGTGTTAAGTGGCTTAACAAACAGAAAAACATTCCTCTAAAAATGGTCAGGAACAAGGACTGAAGTGAAAATGAGTGAAAAAGCAGCCAATGTCCAAAGAAAAACTTTGAAAGCCTGGAGAACTACTGAACAAGACCACTTTTAAAAATTACATGAAAGTCTGGCTCCTTGGAAGCAAAATATAAAGAAATGAGGGGTGGCTCAAGAATTTTGGGCAGTACTGTATAACTCTCTATAATTACTCTGAAGAAAATCTGCTGATGTATTGATATCTAATTTTTTTATTCAGTAAAAAACAGTACCACCATAGGCTGAGTGCCAAAACATCCAGAACTGGTTAGCCGCCACTTTTCTAGAACTGCACATACAGCATAGTATCTATAGCCTGTCTCCAGTTCTGAGACCACTGCCTTTTATCCCTCCTCTACTGGATTACTTTAACTCCTTGCACATATGGATTGGTCTGTCTTTCATGTTCTGTACAATAGTACATTGCTGCCAGTCTTATAAGAGAAAGGTAAACCATATTTCCCTGTCGGCTTGTCTTAATCTCACTCTTGCACTTTCATAGCACATGTGTGTTGTGTAAGGTCTGGCATTGCAAGACTAACTGTGGTTGTTCTTTAAAGACCCTTCAAATTGCTTAAACGTCAGTTCCTCTTTATCTACTGTTCGTTTATGTCACAGGAGATTCTTTATTGATCCATATTCAAAGGAGGCACCTTTGCCTTTTCTTAGACTATTGACATATCCCGGCATACACTATTTAGATCAACTCTTTCATATGCTGCTCATATCAAATTGGATTTTATAACCCATTTTTTGCACTTTAGCAGTGAACAGTGTTTCCTGTGCATGTGGAAATTTATGTGTGCTTGGGATTGAGAATTAAGTACCTCTTCTTAGCACCAGCAGAAGATCAGCATTGATGAGATTACATACCACTGTCACTGTCTATCAGGACAAAGAACTTAATAGCCTTTTATTTCAGAATAGTCCAAGTCTTTGACATATGGACTTCTAAGCTCCAGTTGTCGAAGATAATGACAGTGATGTCAAAGATGATAACGACTATGATGACAGCGATGAAGGTAACAATGACAAGGATTTGGAGGACGATGGGTAGTGAAGATCCTGTGAAGACTAGAGAGCTCTTTTTATCTCTGATGTCAGGAAATAGGAAATCATAGTCATCACAGCAGCACTGAGGTCATTCTCTGTAATTAGATTTTTATTTTTTATTAAAAAGGATTTTTGTCTCTGTGCAATATTCAGATTATATTGAAACAGTATTCATATTATATGCTAATGAACAGTAAAATAGCATCTACATTAATAATGTAAACATCTGCTGTGTAATTAAAGTGGTCCGTCCCCTGAAAAACAAAGCTGTTCACTGCAGTGTTTGCCTTCAAAATCCCACTAATCATGTAGAATTTCATTTTAAAGTTATTGTTTGAATATATTATCAGTGATTTGGCTCAATGAAGATTTGTTGTTGTGAAAACATGTGCTCAGCACCACAGATTAAGAACAGCATTATCCAAATCATCAGCGTTAGGAAAGTAAATTTCCTAATTAAGTTGTTAGACAGTGACGCGAAGGCTTTCATGGGAATTCAAATCAAGACAAATCAGTGCAATTAAACATTCACTAAACCAGAAGCCGTAGCAACTATCTATTTATAATATCCTTTTGACATTCGTTTATTATTCAAATAACTTAATCGTTGACACAGACAAACACACTCATACCTTTAGTGCTAAACTGCAGCAAATTAAACAACGTGGTGAAAATAAGTACACACCACAACCCGACTGGGTCTGACCTGATATGAACTGAAGCAGTGTTTCATGTGTGAGTCTCGATTGTGTAAACTTGTCCATTAAGCCGCTCGGCAGACGGCAGTGATGCTTCTCTTGGGGGAGAGTTAAGGATTTCATCTGGATTAGATGGATGGCTGATGATTTGTGGATGACTGGTGACAACAACACTGTGTTAATCACAAGTTAGTTGATGCATTGTGAGTGTTTTTAAAGGTATTTTTACCGCATTGTTTTGCCTTCATTAGACAGATGGCAGGAGAGGAGTAGCAGCAAGAAAAACAAGGAGAAGAGATGAGAAATGACATGCAACAAAGGTCAGCAGTAGATGCAAAGCAGGGACATCGCAGTTCATTGGCCATGCCTTAACCCCTAAGCCAAAATAGTGCCTCAGTGTTCAGAGCATATTTTAATTAGGAGGTAATAAAACTATTACAAGATTATAGTTTTAAAGTTCAAGGCAAGTGCAGACTGGAACATTTTTTGGATTGTTTGTCCTGACCTGGGCTTGGGCCTGAATAAATAGGACCTGTTTGCATTACAGGCTCAGGCTCATATTGCATTCATTAAACTTTGCAAACAGGCAGCTTATTCTTTCTTCTGCAGGAAAGCATGACAGGCAGAGGCAGCTAATCAAGTAGTCACACTCTTAGTGTATGCAAAGACTCAGTGGTGGTAAAAATAACATTAAAACGCTGCCATATTTTTCAGTGCTCAAGCCAATGAGTGCTTCCCTCATAGTTAACCCCAATAGTTAAGATTAATTTATAATCCCCTAAAAATGTTACAGAATCTGAGTGCAATCACAGTCAGGAATATTCCTGTGCATGCATTGCCCATTCCAGCACTGCCAGAAGAAACATCTAACTATTGACTAGCTGACTGTTGTGTAATTATCTGAAACAAAGATAGGTGGCAGGCTAAAAGTTATGTGTTTATTGATACTTCTTTAGAACTACTGCTGCAATGCTCACTCACAGTAATTGGTTTGGTGAACAAAGGGCTGAATTCTCCAGAGCAGATATTCTCCATAGGTGGAATACCACCTCCTAACTTTTCAATTGTTTTGATATGCCAATTACTGCAGCTGCCATCCAACCCAATCAATCATAGTTAGGATGGTGCTTGACAAAGTTGCAAGACATGAGGGACCAGTAGCTTCTGTTCCACATCAGTCATCTCTCAAGTGCAAACAAGTGCAAAATACTGAAGGAAAGTGATTTCTAGATCCATTTTATTGAACTGTAGTTGAACACTGGAACAACAGATTGAATCCAATGTATAAGATATATAAGATAATTCTAAAAAAAAAAGTCCTGCTTCTGTTTTAATTTACGCTTAGAGGCCAGTCGGCGACCCTGTAGCAACCTCTAGCTGCTAGGGAGAAATTTGTGCTTCCTGATCAGTTGGTGAGCGATTGCTTGTGTAACTTATCTAACATATGTCACTGGGCTGATGTAGTAGTGATAATAAGGGATTGTAAATATGCTACCACATATTCATGAACCTATTACTGGCTATTGCTGGGTATACAAACACTACGGTTGCAAAAAGGGTGCACGGTAGCCTCCTTGTGATCGCTTTGGTCGCTAGAAGATTGTTTGAAACACGTTGGTTGCACCAGAAAGGCACAACTTCTACTTTGAAGGAAAACCGTCTTTGTTTCCGGTTCATACCTTTCACAGGTTTACTACTGCTTGGCGTGTAGTTGAGGAATAGTTACAGACAAGTTGGTGTCTTCTGTACAAACTACAGGTGACCATGCCAACCTGCCACTGACCAAAGCAATCACAAGGAGCAGCACCACATACCTCTTTGAGACCAATTTAACCTAGCGACTGTCTGCAACCTCCAGCACCCGCTTGAGGAATAAAGTTCGACCAATTTTTTCCTGCTATTCGGAGGTTGCTACGGGGTTACTGACCAGCCTCTAGGCCCTTGTGACTGAGGTCTTAAACTGTACATGCTCAGCTAATGTATCCTGTATAAATTAGCTAAGTTGGTGTAGATGAAAGTTAAATAAAAAAAAATACTGTTTATACTTAAAGCCACTCAATTTTACATTGACAAGACATGCTAATATGTGATAGCATATTTAGAATCACTTATTATCACTACTACATCAGCCCAGTGACATATGTTACATAAGTTACATAAGCATATGTAACACTGACATAAGCATTTGCGCAAATGAGCTGTTGCTCTACATAATAGACAGCTACAATGAATGATTAAACCTGCGTATGTGTGTACCGTTTCTCACCACCATCTACTGTACAACCATTTGTGCTAAGAGTGTGAGCACATAGCTCGAGACATCCACCATCCACGTGCTTCATGTGATCTATTGGGAGAGAGGAAGAAGGTGGTAGAGGGGGAAATAGACAAAGAAAAGGTAGAGAAAAAGTAGATTTGAGTGAAGCCTGTGTCAGAGGCATACCATGTTGGTGTCAGTTCCACTCCTCTTCCTCCATGTTAAGAAGTTTCTCTCTCCCTCAGAGGGAAAACACACCAACTGGCCCTGAGACAGAGGAATGAAGAAGAGACACGGGCAATGGAAATAATAGCGAGGACAAGAGGAGATAGCAAAACAAAAGCAGAGTGATAGTTTTGTTAACAAAACACTACATGCAGCTGTGGTGTTCAATTATATGCCTTGGAGAGCTGACTTCTGTGTGCGCGGCATTTCCATTCAAACAAACAACTGAGCAGGTTTTTTTTTTTTTTAAATATTTGCTCATGTTTCCCTCATGACATTTCATTTAGTCTGTAGCTTATAGTGCACAGAGAGTCGAAATGGCAAGTCATTGATCTTGCACAATATCGGGCTTTCAGCCCATCTCCAAATGCAGGGAAGTATCCTTGTATTTGTTTAGGAGTACACAGTCCCTCCAGGTTCTTTTATATGATTATCTCTTTACTACACTGGATGTAGCCAGGCTTTCTGCATTCAGAAAATAAAGCACCTTATTGTAGAAGCCAACAGGGGAAAGCATTGTTGTCGTCTGAGCTTTTCAGCTTGATCATAGTTTGGGGTTAAATAAAAACCTGTTGCCATAGCAAGCAAGGAATGCCTCCAAACTCCCTTCAGGCTATGTCAGCTCTCTTGTTAGTGTTGTGAAGTAAATAGATTGGCCAATGGTTGACTCTAGCTTTCTGAGACCCAACGTTACAGAGACCCTGAACCTCTGGTGGTAGTTGTGTAGTGTTACGTAACAGTAGAAAAATAGATCTTTTTTTTTTTAAAAAGTACAAAATTGTGTACAGGGGTACCCATCCATCCTTCCATTCATCCGGTTTCTTCCAGCTGTCGTAGGGTGAGAGGCTGGGTACACCCTGGACAGGCAGGGCTAATACAAAGAGACAGACAACCATTCATGCTCACATTCACACCTGCGGCCAATTTAGAATCACCAATTAACCTAACAAGCATGTCTTTGGACTGTGGGAGGAAGCCGGAGTGCCCTGAGGGAACCCACGCAGGCACAGTGACTCCAACCCAGAAAGTTATAAATTGAAATTTCTGAGAATATATTAAATACTTTTATTCAACTTGTATTTAACTTAAATAAATAGCATCATGAAGTAAAAAAGAAAAGAAAATGTTGCAAATATATATTAACTGCTATATGTAGCTTTTTGGCCCTTGAAAAGGTACACATAGTTACTTTGAGGTGCACTAATTACCCCTTTTAAGTACATTAGTGTATTTTGCACTTGTAGACACAGAAATAAACTTTGACTGTACCTGTGTTTCTGAGAGTGTGACTTTATAGTCACTGTATGGCAGCTGATGTCACTGATTAGCCAAAGCTGAGAGGATGCAATTAGTTAGTGAAGTCAACTGAAGTATTAATTAGATGGTAGGGAAGTCTTAATCTTCTTGTCATTTTGGTTTGTTTTAGACTCTCTTTTCCCTTTCTATAGCAATGGGGCAATAAATGTTATTTTCAATCACCAATAATTACATGACACACGCAGGCAGTGTCAGTGGTGCTGCTGAAACAGTCTGCGATACCGTCTTTTCAGTTTTATCTGTTAAGTTAGAGTATTTCATATTTTATTGTTAGACTTCTTATGCTCAGTACTTGTGGCAGTAGATTCACTTTTAGTGGCTCCTGCTCTTTAAGCCAGGCTGGGGACCTGAACTTGCAACGGGGAGCTGCTGTTTTGTGGCCCCATCACCTGTGATATTGGATAGAGACATATTTGGTACAGGTAAACTGGACAATATTGCGCACCAAGCTCCTAATATGAGACATTTAGTTCTTGTATACCAAAGTGAAAGCTGTTTTTATACCTGCCATTAAGTCTAATGTATTCAAAATGGATCAAGGACTTGCATTTTTCTCTTCGTTTCTGTTCTTGTCTTTTGTGAGGGAGGGAGCTGCGGTGCGGTGTGGTGTGGAAAAACTCCACTTCTATCATTTTCTTTAAATCACAGATGGTGCTGTCCTTCTGGTTTCATCAGTCTGTGACCTCCAGTGTGCAGTTTGAGCTTTTTACTTCTGAGTGGTGAGAAAAGGGTTAGCACCTCCAAATCGGAGGTTGTGGCTCTTTCACAAACAAGGTGGCTGGCTGTGTTCAGACAGAGGGGAGTGTCTGCATCAGGTGTAGGAGTTAGAATACCTTTGGGTCGTTGTCACGTTGTCACAAGTGTAAAAGAGGGGCCAGGAAGTTGACAAGTGCTGTTGCTACGTGGGTGCTGCACCAGAATGTGGTGGCAGAGGCAGAGATAATTTATAAGAGACAGTTTGCTGGTCAGGATAAACCACACTTCTCATCTATTGTGTTTTCAGTAGCCTGAGCTTGTGTCTAAAAGATGAAATGGTGGATATATGCTAAGACCGTGGTTATCCAAAGGTTTGCTGGCCTTAAAATCTGCAAGAACGGTCAGCGTGTCCAGGCAGAAATTGTCCTTGGTGCCTCCTACTGGAAGTGTCACCTTGGAAGAGAATCCAAAAGAAAAAGTGATTATATTTTATAACTGTCTAGCAATGCCACTGGATCCTTGAAGAGTGGCTGAAGGATGTTACCTGGGAAATTGTCTCTTGTCCATTATATTTGCTCACATTCAGTTATAACTCTGTAAAGAACTGGCAGCTTCAGAAAATGGATATTTATGCACTGACAGTACTGTAGCCTCTAGTAGCTTTACCATCTCAACTACCTGAACTAGAGCTGAAATGGTTAGTCAGTTAGAAGATCATTTCATTTAAAAAATCTATGACAAATATGATAATTAATTAGGTCACAATTAAGTCTACTATCAAAACAAAATTAAACAATTAAAAATATCTGCTTATTAGAGGTGGGCGATATAGCCTCAAAATCATATCACAATATTTGAAGGAAATTTGTGATAACGATATTTCTGATGATATAAATTCTATTCAAGATAAAGACCCTACAATAATAAAGAGAAAACCCCAACAATCAGACAACCCCCTGTTAGTAAGCACTTGGCGACAGTGGGAAGGAAGAACTCCCTTTTAACAGGAAGAAACCTCCGGCAGAACCAGGATCAGGGAGGGGCAGCCAGCTGCTGGGATCGGTTGGGGGTCAGGGGAGGAAGACAGGACAAAAGACACACTGTGGAAGAGAGCCAGAGATGAATAATAACTCATATAGAAATCAAAAATACTCGTTCTAGTGGTGATTGCAGCTTGCAGGCAGCAGCATTTATTAGTGCGAATCCATCCTTTGTTTCCAATGAGCTGCTGTCATAGATGACACACTGCCTTATTCAAAGTGTGAATGTACTGAAACAAGGTGCCAGCAGCAGCAGCAGCATTATAGTGTAACAGTAGTGACACAGCATAAGTCAAACATAAGCACAAAAGTAGCCTCGGTAGTATTTTCCCTGGAATTTATAAGCAAAAGAGTAACATAACTGCTTAACACTTTAGTTTAACAATAACTAAAATAACTTCATCTTGTAACTCGTCAAGAGCTGCAAAATACTGTCACATAATAAAACTGAAAAATATTTTCTACCTGGGATGTTTTATCTTGGGTCGGGTTTTTTTTAACCAGCTGCTTAAAGCCCTCCTTTGTCACCATGTAACCGTATCAGTAATTTCCATCCGGCGTTTGCTTTTTCTGTCATAAAGAGCCCAACTAGCGAATGCTTCAGTGATGCTCAGTGGAGTCATTTATTTAGTTTTGGGTCACACACCACCAGCTGCTAGTATCTCCCTCTCATGTGCCTTCACAGCGTGGTTGTACTTGATGCGTTTCTTGCCTTTTCTAGCATATTTTGTTTTCTTGCATATTTTGCAAAGCATTGTTCTTTGTTGGAGGTTGTTGAAGTAGCTTCCTTCTTACTAAATTGTCTTCAGAGGCTGACACGCAGCTCTCGATGTCAGATGTTTCTGGGCTTGTCTCTTTGTTGTACACTAGGGAACATAAATGCATGGCGTTGCTAAATCAGTGATCTGATATGCCACTTGTATGTCACATAAAAATTAATACCAGTATTATCACGGATGATTTTTCAGACTAGATTGAAGCAGATTTATGGACTAATTTGATCTTAACCAGTTATCCAACTATCCAGTCAGGGTCAAAAGGCAGAGTTCATGGGGATTGATGATGATTGAATCAAAAAGCAAAATAATTGGCCCAAATGTTATCGCCATGCTCAGTGAGGGTAAGTCTAGCAAATGGTTTCTTCCTAAATTTTCTTAAAATGACCTATTATCCTTGTCAGGGCCAATCATAGTAGCTGCAGTCCACACTAAAAGTGTTGTAAAATATGAAAAAGACAGGACAATATGTGTGAGTTCAAAAAGAGTACAGATAAGCGAGGAAGTCATGTTAGTCAGGGTAGGCAGTGGGATTTATTTTCTATTTTTATCCAACTAACTTGAGTGAGTATCCATGTTATTTTTTATTAGATGTTCCCAGCCAGTCAATAATTCACACTAGCAACCTTTGAGTCATAGTCCCACTTCTCTGACCTCCATACAGAGCTCTGACTCACTTCACATAATGTGATGTTTCAGTATCCAAATCAGGAAAATGCGCTACAGAAAAAAAAAAAAAAGCCTTCAAACGCATTTTAGACAGCTTTCAACAACCTTAATCCCTTATGATAATAAGAAAAAATTATACTTGAATATATTTTGTAACACTTCAAACATAGCCCAATTTCCTCCATATTACAGTGGAAGGAAAGCTTGTGTGTTTTACGCAGTCATTTCTTATCCTGTTATTGTATTTTTTGCCCCCCTGTTCGTTTAAGCTGCTGTCCTTCAACTATTAAGCATACCTCACTTTAAAAGTGTGAACTGCAGGCATTTGATGAGACAAAGATAAAGAAGCGGAGCGGTGTAGCCGTAGATGGAGTAAAGGAAAGAAGAGTTTTGTTGTGTTTCTGAGGTGATGCCCACTTTGGCAAGTCAAACTCCCTTCACTGCTCTGTTCTGCTCTGCTCTGCTCTACTCTGCGTGGGTTGTTGCTGTATAAATAACACTCTCAGAGCAGATCAGAGAGGGAGAGAAAGAGAAAGCGAGAGGATGAGGGAGGCTATAACAGCAGAGAAAGAGATGGTGAGGGAGACCGGGGGGGTGGGGAGGAGTGGGGCGTGGGG
>VUQS01015716.1:18174-32186 GCA_015108495.1 Heterochromis multidens | reverse complement strand
TAGTTAGTTAGGGCTGGATCAGGTGACCCTGACTCCTCCCTTAGTTACGCTGCAATAGGCTTAGGCTGCTGGGGGTTTCCCATGATACACTGAGCATTTCTCTTTCTCTCACCTCTGTTCACTCACCTTGTGTTTATACACCTCTCTGCATTTAATGAGCTATTATTAATCTCTGGCTCTCTTCCACAGCATGTCTTTCTCCCCTCACCCCCAACCGGTCGTGGTGGATGGCTGCCCCTCCCTGAGCCTGGTTCCGCCGGAGGTTTCTTCCTGTTAAAAAGGGAGTTTTTCCTTCCCACTGTTGCCAAGTGCTTGCTCATAGGGGGTCGTTTGATTGTTGGGGTTTTTCTCTGTATTATTGTAGGGTCTTTACCTTACAATATAAAGCGCCTTGAGGCGGCTTTTGTTGTGATTTGGTGCTATATAAATAAAATTGAATTCAAAATTGAATTGAATTGTATGTGTGTGGGAATGAGACTTGTATTAAAGAAAGCCCTTTAAGCGCTCAGATTGAGTAGAAAAGCACTAAATAAATAAATGTAAATACCAGACCATTTAAATTCTCCACTTTAACATAAACATAAACTGAACATCATGACCTCCTTGGATTAAGGATTTATACTGTGTCGGATTCGAATTCAGAGAGTAGAGCATAAGATGTAGTTACAGAACTTTGTCTGAGCTATATGTTGATCAGCCATGTTTGTGGGCTTTTCAGTGTCTACAGAGGTGTAATGGCAAATTAGCCATTTGAGGGCTCCCTACACTGCAGTTCAGGGTTATCTGAGACAGAGTTTCATAGTCGTGAGAAAAATATGCATCTGTGGTCATCAATTCAAAAACACTGGTCCCTAGATCACATGGTGAAACACGTCGTACAATTGCTCATTTGGTGTTCTGCAGAACAAAGACAGCCTGGGGCGAAATTCTGCATTAAATTCTGACTGTGTTACTGTTGCTATGAGCCACATCTGCAATTCAACCTAACAGAAAAAAAAAAAACACATAAAATGACCCAGAACACGTTACGCTAGTGAATAGAGTTTAGTGGGGAAAAAAAGTGCACACACACAAAAAGAATTGGGGCTAAATAAAAAAAAGTCTTTGTAATGTTGGTAAATTAGGAAGTCCTATATAATATATGAGCAGTGTAAATGAGAGACACACTTTTGTATTGCTTTGTTCAATCACCATGTGTACCACTTTTATTGTCCACTTGAGGCCAGACCTCCTATTTTTTTCCCCTTTCTTTTCTTTTCTTTTTTTTGAGGAAGAGCCTAAATTTCCACTTATACTTTTTTTTTTGCACAAGACCAGTTATGAAGGCCCAAGTTGGGCATCAAATTTCTTGGTCCCCTCTAATGGGGCAAAAGGAGAGAAGCCATTATCCATGCATTAGACAGTGAACACCCAGTGGCCTTTTTCACATCACAAATCTGAGGTCAGGTACATTTTTAATAGTAGAGCCACAGACTAAAATGCTTTTACTAAACCTACTGAAACTATTAACTGAGAAAAAATAATAATACAGTAGCCAAGTCAAGGCCTGGCAAAGTCACTCAAACCAACCAATGAAAACTGAGTGAAAAAGGGTTCAGATTGTATTGAGAGATTGGAAAGTCTGCTGCAAATATTACTCATCCTGTCAAATTTTTACCTTAGATGACTGAAACATGTGAATAATAAAGATGTTGGCAAGAGAAAAAAAATGAAGTAAAGTCCTGAGGTGAAGATGGGAAAACAGGATGTGTAAAACTCATCAGGCCATAACAATATTAAAGCTCATTACGAGCATCAAGCTCATGTGTTGCGTGTTTTTTATTAGTTTTTCCTGGCTCTGGTTGCAGTATGGGAGCCCCACAACTTGCTTCTTTCCAGTCCGACTGAAGGTTTCCAAACCCCTTCCACTACTCCCTTAGTGTTATCGTATCACATTTAACCCCCTTACTCATTTCATCACTAATCCTTTATTTCTGTATATCTCTTTGTAATCTTTCTTTGCCTTTCTTTCTGTAATCCTCTTCTGTTTTGTTACCTATCCTACCCAACTTATCACCCACCCCCCCATTCACTCCATCAGCCTGGGACAGCCTATCAGCGGATACCAAGGAAACCTCTGGATGATTTCATGTGGTGTGGCTGCTGTTCCAAGACTGACGTCAGCTGGGGAGAGAACTCCTCATTCTTTCCAGCGAATGACCCAACATTTCTGGCTCCTGTACCCACACCTCCTCCTCTGACTTCCCCCTCTCCTCCACCCCTCTCATTTCAGAACATTATTTTGTTTTCTTTACACCAAAACTCCCCTCTGATGTCCTCCCCTCCAACTGTCGAATAAGCCAAATTTTTCTTTCTGTAATAAAAACTACACCATATCATTGTCCACATTCATACAGGAGCAGGAAGCTGTTGCCCATGCTTTTTTGCTGGATAAGATGTGCTGTGTTTGCACATCTCCACCTCAGTTGCTTCAATTCAACTGCTCTCCCATGTGGATTACCTCTGAGTGGGGCCAAGTGGTTCATCTGTCCCATTTAGGTTACCTCAGACCAACCACGGGCCGCCATTTCACTGAATGCTACTTAGAACTCAGGGATGGGTATTAAATTATCTCTGATTTTTCTTGGCAAACTCAGTCGGAAACAACAGTGAAGAAGGAAATCAGGGCTACATTTTGAATCTGGAGTCTTTCACACAGGCTTTACTTCACCGAGATAAAGAGACACTAGAAATACACACATGGTATGAACACCCAAACACAGAAACAAGGGTATCTCATCTGTACCCACAGGTACATTTGTCAGAGAAGTTCCCTTTAAGGTGGAGATATCAAGCAGCAAATATGGCTCTGAGCCTGGTTCTGCTGGAGGTTTCTTCCTGTTAAAGGGGGGTTTTTCCTTCCCACTGTCGCTAAGTGCTTGCTCATAGGGGATCATCTGATTGTTGGGGTTTTCTCTCTAATATTGTAGAGGTCTTTACCTTACAATATAAAGCACCTTATATTGAATAATGACACTTGATGGCATTCAAGCTACAATCACAGCAATTAAAAAAAAAAGGTTTTAAAAATAATTTGAGAAACACATGAGCACCGATTACCTGGTTTAAAAAAAAGTTTGTTTATCTGCACACCTAAAAACCATTTTAATTCCCTTCACATGTTTGATTGGCACAAGCACAAACACAGCACTCTTAACCAAGCTACTAAAAAATAAATTGTGGTACTAGAGGACAGACAGTCTCTCTGTGACCACAAAAACCTTGTCAGAAACCAAACCACAAACCACCTTAGTGTATAAGTACTACTTTTCTTCTGACTGCCGTATGCAAGAGAAAGGATCCTCTAAAAAAAGAAAAATGTAGTTTGATAACACACCAATCACTTGTGTGTGATTTAACAATGTGACAAACCCTAATTTTTTACTTCATGTTTTTCTCTGTGTGTGTGTGTGTGTGTGTGTGTGTGTGTGTGTGTGATTTGTCCGGTTTTGGAAATATCTACTATAAAGATGTCTGCCTTCTTTTGAATACATTTGACTTTTGATGCTCAAAATCAGAAGCAATATCTCTATCCAAAACTTTACCCAGTAACTCAAAAAAAAATTAACCTTGTTGTGAGCTGTTTCATGGTGGAACTATTTTCTTTGTACCAAACTACATCTCTAAAAATGTATCACTGTGTAAAAGTTCCTACATAAAACTGTTCACACAAAGTTTGTGGATTTTATTTAGGAACCAGATTGTGATTTCTGAATCTAGACATTGCTGCTAAGTTTGGTGCTTTAAACTCCACAAGGCAAGTGCCATCTATTTCCACTGTATTCAGGAGATGGCACACACTAAACACCAAAACAATCTAAATGGATTAAAAGCAATATAGGCCAGAAGGAAAACATGTAAATGTGATATGGGGTTGTACTGTCCCTTTAGGAGGCAGTAAGTATGTGATTTTTTTTAAAATCTCTTATCAATCAGTAATTACCAATAATTAAATATTCTCTTATTGATTATAAGAAAGTATCATGCAAAGAAAAGCTACTTGAAAAAAATTGAAATTTCTTCTAAAGAAATTGACCTGGAAAATCCCAAACTGAAATGTAATTGGCCTGACAGAAAAATCACATATGTTATTTTGTGTTTTCACACCTACCACCTCTTGGGGTTAACCAACTCTGGCAAAAGTCAACACAGGATCAGACTAAACTACAAAGGGAGTAATGGGGGGAAAAGGAGTGCAGCCTGAGCATAATTTGGAAACTATGTGGCATATTTTCCATTTTCTGCAGCACTGGAGCCTGTCCTGTCTCCTAACTGGCAGACGCACAGCAGGGGGGCTTTAAACATCTCCCACAAAATATCTGTCCGTTCCCACGGTAACTACTGAACTGTTACCACAGCTATAATAGCTGGCTAAGATTTAATTGTTCCAGTATCTCCTCGATCTCCTGATTTGTATGCTATGGGCAATAATAGAATTAGAGCAGAGTTACAAACGGATAAATCCCGTCATCTTTTTGGCGACCGTGAGCTAATAGGCTGAACAACGGAAATAATAGCTGTAACACACAATGCAGACATACAAATAGACGACATGATATCTTTATTTGTGCTCCAGTATAATTGTTATCCTTCCCTCTTTCCCTCATGAACCACATTTTCCCCACAACCCTTCATGGAAAAAAAAACTTCATGTGTAGGGTTCTTTTTGCAGATAAGTCTTTTTCTTAGAAACTTGATTTTATTTGCAAGGCTATAATTTTGCCCATGGCAAAAGTGATGTCATATTTCTTTCTTTTCATCTGTTATGGCTGAGTAACAGTAAGGTTAAAGGTCAGCTGGCTAAGGATCAGTCACATCAGTCAGCCTCTGTTACTAATTATTATTGAGGGCTTCGGCCTCACAGACTAATCTCCCTTTAAACAAGCACAACTCCGAAGGGACAAAGACAACACTATTCCTTGTGGCTCTCAGTGTATTTTGGTGTGTGTGTGTGTGTGTGTGTACCTCACAAATACAGGGGTCAGGTTTAAGAGACACAAATATCCACACAAAAACTTGTTATCAGAACCACACAAAAGCTCTTTTATAGGAACTATCCAAATGAATTCATGCTACACAAACAGTGTTTGAGCCATATCAGGTCTTTCCAGGTATTATAAACTACAAAAAGCTTCCTCTCACTAGTCAGATTTCCATACATCTTTTAGCTCCTACTGCAGAGCTTTATAAAGTATAAAAGGAGGAGAGAGGGAGGAAAAAATAAAGCTCTCATTCTAATAACTGAAACATGTAGCTGCTTGTGAAAAACCACTGTAAACCAAAATGTCGTAGTGCTTTAAGACAAAGAATCCAGACGTAAAACCACAAAGAGAAATATAACAGCTTGATTATAGATTTAGCTACAATGAGGCAAAACTTTAAAACAGCAACAGATGCAGAGCTGAGCAGCAAACAAATGCAGCACAGCTGGAAGCAGAAGAGAATTGCAGTACATTAAGTTTTTTTGTGGAAGACGTGGAATATATGGCACCTTAAATTAAGTCTGATTTACGATTGTGTGCGTGTGAAGGAGTGGGTGGCAGAGGGATCAGATGGCCGGGGGTGCTCCGCAAGCCAAATCCATCTATAGAGGATGCGGTCGATCCCGCAGTCCCCAATTTCGAGCACTGTGTCAAAGGAATTGGGGACTGGGGATGACCATCATTTGCACCACAGACACATGTGTGCGCTGTAATTAAAATGAAGAGTGATTATATAGAAATAGGCCTAAATCTTCTGTTTAAAAGCACGTAAAAATGCACCAGTTGATAAACGTTTTTCATACAGCATTTCAAAATGAACAGAGTGCAAAGCTAATTTGAATCTGGAATAAATGGCAGTCCAGCAGACCATCAAGGTACCAGTCCCGAATGGCCCATCAAATTGCAAAATTATACAATCCAAATAGCTCAGATTAAAAGTTAGAGTTTAACGCCTACCTCAAAGACTTCTTCATCAAGTATTCTAGTTCCAAACACTACAATTCCTTTGGTATCAATGATTGGATGGGGGCTTCTGAGTAACTTCTGGGTGGTCTTCTTTTTACAGTCCAGTATGAGGGTGATGGTCTGCTTGTGCACACTGATGGCCACTCGATGCCACCTGGAATGGGAGGTAAAGTTAATTCACACACTTACTGGATTACACACTGCCCAGTTACAAAGTGCTAACAGGCTAAGGGCCTCTTTTGTGTTTGTCTGTTTGAATTCAAATCTATCCATCCCTGTGTCCCAAAGTGAAATACAATCTTAATTTAAATCCTAGTTGTTAGTGATATAAATAGTCCTACAGTGAGTGCAGAGAGGTTACACAATCAATGACACTTAGGGTTAAAAGTCTAATATCCCAAAGGAGAGGGACAAAAAGGTGGTTCCAAACCACAAAAATAAAACAAAACTGCTGTCAAAGCCTAGTGCAGCGACATGGACTGACGTAGAGTGGAAGAATTATTTAAAAAAATAATAATAATGAGCAGAGCCTGATACTTGTTTAAATGTATTGTACAAGTGAGGTGAACGACTGCACTTACTTTCCATCAGCTAGGTTGACTCCTCTGAAGAGGGGGTAGTCCTCAGGACTGGGTCTGCCTGTGTGGTCCTCATACAGGAAGACTGGAGAGCGACCCACTTCTAGACCAAGCTGCTGGATGCCCTGTTCATTGTACACAGACAACAGGAAGGACTGGCTGCCCTTCTTAGGCTTCACTGTGGCCATGATGGAAAAGTCCTCAGGGAAGACATCACCTGGCAGGACAAATGGTGGGTTGGATAGAAAGAGAAAAGTTTTTGGAGAGTTATAAGCAGCCGTAACCATTCATCATCATAAGAGGAATGAAGCATGAGGTTTGCTTTCACAAGGCTGTAGTCGTTGTGTTATTTTAGGAGACTGACTGTGATCTTTGATGTCTAAATGGAGTCTGATATTTTTACTGTTCCTTCTGATGGAAATGGAACAAAAACAGACAAACATCATTTAGATTGGTGGAACTAAATATTTGGCTTTGCGCACCAAACGGAAACATCAGAGATTTTTGGAGTGCCCAAAATACAGCAGGATAGGATTCATCCAAAAAAAAAAAAAAGTGATCGATTTCAGTGCGGCGCAGGATAAGAAGCATTAATGACAAAAGCATGTGATCCCGGGAGACTTCGTCAAACTATCCTTCAAACTCCTCCTCTCCACTTCTCTCCTCTCCCACAGCTGATGGGTCTAGCAGACGCTGAGACACCAACGAAGGGCTGGAGAGGAGTAAAACATTTTTACAGGAGAAATAATGAAAGGAACATTGCATGGAAATGGAAATACCAACAATATAGTGGTATTTAAACACACAAAAGATATAAAGAGGATGTGTTAGCTTCCATCTGCGTGGCTCCTTTGAGAAGCCTCACAAATTCTTCCATTTTGCTTAAGTACGGAAAACATCTGCCAGACAAATTCCTATAGTGGGGTGTTCTTAGGACCACAGAAAAAGAGGAGGCTTGCCAACTGAGGAGACTGTTGCGTCCCAAATAGTGCTAATGTAGAGGTCTGACTACATTTGGGAACACAGCTGATCTTTCAATTTGAAAAAAAAAATAAATAATTGCAGTAGTAATCTCTGGTCTTTAGCATGTGCAGATAAGAGATTTCCACAGAAGTGGTGTTGTAGCTTCCCATGCAGTCATCAAAGCCCCTTACCCAGCCACCATTTTCAGAATACAAAGAGACTGCTAAACTAAACTGGGGAAACTTTGGTGTAAGTAGCCAATCAGACACTGTGGAGAAGAGAAGAGAAGAGAAGAGAAGAGAAGAGGCACATTTTTCAGCCCAACCTCATCTGAAAGACACAAATAGCAGTCATTTTTTCATGGGTTTTAAAATGTCGCTGTTTACATAGGTGACCTCTAGTGGTCATGTAAGTGCACAGTAACCAAGATGAAGATGGAAGAAGTTTGCCTTCTAACAGGTAATATTCCAAAAAAAAAAAAAATGTGTCAAGTGTGTCGAACACAAGCTTGTGTCACTTTGTTGAAACCTTTGTGTCTGATCCACACCACTACCTCAGCTCAGGGTATTTGTTTCAGCAAGTACTCGTATATTTATGTCATTTCTGGAGCTAGTGGCAGTCAACCTATTCTGTCATTTACGTATAAGGATGTGTTGAATTTTGCTACCGCCACCCGTTCACTTTCTTCGTTCTTTTCATTGGCTTTCACCCTTGTCAGCATCTAGATGTCTGTTTGCCTTCCTGTCTTGTCTTCCTGCCTTTTTCTATCATTCCTTCATTAAATGTCAGGCATCAAATCACATCATGCGGAGAGCACATGCCTTGGCAGTGAGCTCCCTCAGGAATTCTGCTTGGCATCCTATGAGAAACATTACTTTAATTGACAGATGCTTCAACCAGACGGTGTAAAGAGGAGAAAAGGAGAGACAGAACACAGACAAGCAACAGGAAGGCAACCCTTCAAAAACCTCCCAAGATGTTGGAGTTTTGTAAGGAAGATGCATACACAGATCTTTGGCTGGTTGCATACTGAACATGAAATTAAAGTGCTATGATATAAACAATGAGAGTGGGAAATACCAGAACAAAGAAAACACAATCAACGAAATTTACTGCTGCATGTGTTTGCACAATAGCCATGTCAGACACACAGGCAGTGAGTCAGCACTGGTTTGGTGCAGACTGTTTGTTCAGAAGTGGAGGGTCAGCTAAGGGGTGAAAGGGAAACCAGGGCACAAGGGAAAATGAGTGGGTGTTCTCTGAATTTTAAGTAGCAAATTACAAAGCAATGTCCTACTGTTTCTGCCCTGCTGTGACTACAAGGATCCAACCCCAGCCTGAGAAAATCTCAATTAAAATGATGAGAGTGGTTAACAGAATAGATAACTAATGAGCTACCTTCCTAGTGGGAAGAGAAGAGGGAGGGGTGTTCGGAAAAGCTTCGCCCTCCCCTCTGGAGTGCATTTCTCAACCTACTACTTCAGGCCACCAGATGAGAGATACCTCATACCTCGTGTGTGTTCGTGTGTGTGTGTGTGCCAACATGGTGGGAATGGAAAGGCTGTGGTGCCAGCAGTCCTGAGAGTTTATGGTATCTTCAACACCAGCGTTAGGCCAAAAAAGATCTGGGAAAAAGGAAACTCAAACACATCCCCAGCCAGTCAGACAAAGTCCAATATTTGACTTCAGATTTTGATGAAAAATTATTTTATTTGTCAAGTTAGAGTGGACAGAGAGAATGTTTTGCCCTGTGATATCATGCTACTGGCATGTGATGTGTACACCTGAGTTATTATTCTTCCTCAGCAGAACTTACAGAGCCTCAAAGAATACACAAAAAGTCAGGATGGGACAGGAGTTGTGCTGGCACTTTAACAGATGGCAGACATCATCAGACAGAGTGCATACATGCAGGTAATGGGGTAGAAAGCTTTGTGTCCTGCAATTGGTCATTCAGTCATCGCTGTGTCAGACTCCCTCTTTCTGTATGAGACAAGGTGCATTCCTGTGGGACTGCATGTTGCTGCAGAGAAACCTGTCTGTCTGTTTAAAAAAAAAAAAAAAAGAGTACACCTAGCAATAGGAAGAAACAGGGAAGTGACTAAACATAAGTGTAAGTAGCTCTAATGGAAACAGCTCCCACCGTACAATTTAAGAAAACACTAATAAGAGAAGCAACTTCTTAACTATCATTCACCTCAGATATATTATTACTTTCTTCCTCTGGAGTCATTAAACTTGCCCTCACCTCAGCTCAACTAAAGAGTGCTAAACTGCATATGCCAGAATATAGAAAAAAATACAAAACTAGAGGCAACACTATAGGTGCTGTTATTTGTAGCAGCTGTAATGACCATAATTACTAAATGATCATAATCCTGTCATTTTAATCACTAGTTAATGGTTTAATGATCTTTTTGTGGTTTGTGAAAAAGAAAATCATTAAAAAAAACCATCATATTGTGCATCTACAACAGGGGTAGGCAATTTATCCAAGGGCCCAAATGAGAAACTGGGACTGTTGTGGAGGGGTGGACCAATAAGCCTATAAAGAGTTCAAATTAATATTAATTTGAACTCTTATATTAATTTGAACCGCACCAATAAGCCTATAAAGAGTTCAAATTAATATTAATTTGAACTCTTTATAGGCTTATTGGTGCGGTTGTCCACAACAGTCCCAGTTTCTCATGTGGCCCCTCGACAGAATTAATTGCCCATCCCTGAATTCTACAAAATCTTTCAATTAAATAGTAGTAAGCACAATTACAAGCTAGTTTTACTTCAAATCAAATGCCACTACATATGTAGCATGGGGCACTAAATGCAACATGTCACTCCTGAGGGATGTTGGCAGACAACAGAACCATGATTGATTTTATAGCTTGTGATCTAAGCTGTAGCAGAAGCCCCTGGCCATCTGCTGTGGCTGGTGCCATCTAGCCGCAGCATTTCAGACCTCAAGTGCACAGGCTAAGCAACAGCTAACCCCATTTACAGAGAAAGTAGGACTTGTTGAGTCTTTCTTCCTTTGGCTATTGTTTATTTTGGCGTACAACATACACAGAAGGTAAAGAGAAAAAAAATGTTCCAAATCATCAAATTGAAATTGGATTCACTGCAATTTTCATTGCAATGATTTCTCAGATGCTTATTTGTCCTTGATGGCTTGTAGTTTAAGAGAGCGGGCAGTTTTATTGCCCAGTTTCTTCCCCGCTCATTCACTTAATAAAGGTAAGAAAGGTCTCTTCTGTTCGGAGTGCCTCAGTAGTTTCAAATGAATCATCTCTTCCACATGTTTGCTTAATGATTGCATGTCTGCTCTTGCTCTTTTCCAACACATCATCACAGGCTGTCTGTGGCTATGGGGTCACAAGCTGGTACACTCTCACCCGGTGCTACTGCAGTTTTTGTTGCCAATACCATTATCGCAAAGCAAAATCAGTGTGTTTGCATGCCTTTGTTTTCTATATGTGACTTTTTTTTGTACCTTTTGGATAATTAAAGCAAAGAGTACCTCCAGGCCAAAGCCATAAATTAGTAGCAAACTTAGTTAAAGAGAGGAAAAAAAGAACTGGATAAAATGACCTCACAAATTTAGCTGCCTTCTGGAATATATTAGCTGTATGTTCTTGTAACATCAAGGCAAGAGAGGGGCCACATCACAAACACTGCAAGTGAATTTTAAAGCCTTCAAGCCAAAGACAGCTAGTTAGTCTGTTTGCACCTTAAGACTGTGCGGTGCCTGTTGTGAACTCCTTCAGTTGGGTTTGTTTTATGTAGACTGTTATTTTGGATGATCCAGCGTAGCATGTGTGTAATTACAGCATGTGTGTCTAAACAGAGACTCATATGGGGACATGCTGTCAAAAAGCATCAAAGTGAACAGTATTTGTTTGATTGGAGAGCATGTAAGGGCATGCAGCCCACAGGAGCCTTGCAGCTCTACATTAAGCCCCTAGGAAGAGTTATGCCACGGATAAAAGGTCCACTAAGGCCAATGTGACATCTGAGAAGACCATGAATGGGATTGCCATCCAATCTAAACTTTGCGGAAGCTTAGCTCACAGGAAGGGATATTATTTCTCTCTTGTTGCTTTATCTAGACCACAGCGGCTTTTTATATCCTTAAGCTGCAGGAAAGGCAACAATCACAATCATTTTCAGAAACTGGTTGTCTCGGTCACAAAATTATGGTTTTTTTCATTTCTGTTCTATGAAGGAAATAAGCTACCCTAAGTATACAGCAAAGACAGTTAAGCAAGACAAAGGAAGAAAACACTACAGGGCAGAAGCAGTCTAGGAGAAATGATAGAGGTAGAAATGATGACGCTTGAGGGAAAAAATGGGAGAAGAGCGAGGAAACACTGCTGGAGAGGGAGGGAAGAAAGGAAAGAAGTACTGCAGCACAGTATATAGCAGTAACTCAAAGCCACGTCAGCATAATAGAATACGGAAAAGTGGAACCCCAGGCTTCCCTCCCATCTACCATCCATATTTTAACTGCTTTTTCATCATCCAGCTCCTCCTCCTGCAACATTAAATATTACAGGGCTGGATGGCAATGCATCTGATGTGCATTTTCATTATCTTTCTTTTACCAACATTTGCTTAAAGTGTGGTAGGCAATTTGTTTCAGTAAAAGATATAGATGTGTCGCACATGCATTAGCAAGATGTCAACATGTTTGCAGGGCAGTTAAAGATTAAACAGCAGGCACACCTGTCCTAACATCCATAAGATAAAAATAGAGTCGATGTAAATAAACAAGTTATAGGAGCCAATAAAACTGCTACCCGGAAGAGGGAACAGGCTGAGTGGGAGCAAATGCAAAATGGTTTCAGGCTATGTTAAAACATTATATCTGGAGTTTACTGTGAGGCAGGGTGAAAGGTCACAAAGCCAAACAGGTGGCAAGACCTGGGAAAATGCCTTTAAGCAGAAAGAGTTTTTTGCCTGAGGTTTTTCTTCCTATTAAAAGGGAGTTTTTCCTTCCCACTGTCGCCAAGTGCTTGCTCATGGGGGTCATCTGACTGTTGGGGTTTTCTCTCTATTATTGTAGGGTCTTTACCTTACAATATAAAGTGCCTTGGGGTGACTGTTGTTGTAATTTGGTGCTATATAAATAAAATTGAATTGAATTGAATTGAAAGAATGTGTGCGTTATGTGTTTCACGTTTGAAGGAGGAGAAATTTTTCAATGCAAGTTCTTGTAGATGGATAGTAGTGACTGTGTATGGCCAGTGGCTTGAGTCATATACTCACCTGGGTACAGCTGTTTGGTGGGGGCACTGAGCTGGGCATCTTTGGATACTCTGTAAGCCACATCGGGTCCTTGTGATGACCTTCTATGTGAGCACAAACCCGTTGTTTTTGTAACACCCTCAGGTAAACTGTGAAAATCTAAAATCTTCAAGAGGTCTGCTGGTTCCACTGCAGAGAGGAAAAGGAGACAGAAAAAAAGGACATTAGATTCCTGTAAAGAAACTTAACTTCAAGCATCTGGTTAGTCTCTATACAGGGCAGTCCATTGCTAAAATATTGCCACTTCAGAGTTTGAGCAACTCCAAACTTCTGCATATTAAGCAAGCCTTAATTATGGCGCATTCGTTCTATTTTTTGTCCTTTGCTGACTTAGAAGCACTAGTTATTCAGCAGGAGACTCCACTATTGTGGTTCAGTGAAGATTTCTGTTATCCATTTAGGCGCTAAACAGAGACATGCCCATTTATAGATCACCCATGATCACTGGTTTCAGCTGCACCAAAACCCATCCTTCCATCTCTTTCCCTGCTATGTTAAATCTACCGCTGCCTCCCTTAGACCACAACCATGCAATTAGCACACTCTCAAGCCTGTCGTCCAAGCTGCAACCAGGCCACCGCAGAAGTACACTAGGTCAGAACAATGTGACATGGGGTTTGACCCTGGACCACACTCTCACTTGCCAAAACCACCCAGGACAAACAGATGTTCCTGCAGCCAGATGCACAGACAACAAGCTACCCAATGACACACATTAGCATCAAGCATTGCCCAAGAAAAGTTCTGGACAGAAAAGCACAGAGTGTCACGTCTATAGGGACGGTCACATAATGGCTGAGGATCAGGGCTGTCAGCATCTTTGAGAGGACAAACTAAAGGGTGTTATGGCACAAGAGTTTAAGAGAGAAGAAAAAAAAGAATTTTTGTGTTAATTAAATATTAAAGGCCAACCCACTAGACAAGATTAAAAACACACACACACACACACAAACACACAGAGGTGAAGCTGTGCCTGTTTCAGTCTACAAGGACCACACACACCGTTTAAAAAAGCTTTCAATGGTCCCATCCATCTAAGAGTGAAAGCGCTGCTAAGAAAGGAGAAAAGGTGAACAGGCAGATCTAAATAGTGTTTTAGTGCTTTCTTCACTGCCCTGCAACAACTTCCAGCTGGATGTCATTACATATGACTCACGTGCAGCACAGATCAATTAAAAAA
>VUQS01015715.1:17457-30450 GCA_015108495.1 Heterochromis multidens | reverse complement strand
GGCGTGGGACCCATGGGCTCTGGACTTAATGGCTCAGGCACAGGCGGATGCAGAGACTGCTCAGCAGGGCCCATTGAGGTTTCTGGTAACTGGGACTGTGGCAGCATTGACACAGGTTGCTCAGGATACACAGGTTGCTCAGGATACACAGGTTGCTCAGGATACACAGGTTGCTCAGGATACACAGGTTGCTCAGGATACACAGGTTGCTCAGGAGGCTGGAGCTGCGCAGGGCACACAGCCTGCTCGGGTTGCTCAGGCTGGGGCTTGCAGCGACGTTGACGGGTGACCCGCCTCCTCCGGGAAGAGGGAGCTGGTGAGGCAAGGGTTGAAGGCTCCATGTCCTCAGACCATAGCCTTGCTAGGAAGGAGGCTGGACCGGACATTGGATCCGCGGCTTCCTCCTTGGACGGGCCGGTCAGCAGCGGTGTTAAGGCTGGAGAACTAACAGGCTGCTGCGGCAATGGAGTGCTAGCTGGCTACTGGTCTGGTGAGGGGGTAGCCGGCGAGAGGCTGAGCCAGCCCACCCTCATCACAGGAGTCTCAGGCGGAGGTGGGGTAGCTGTAGAGTCAGACAACTGCAGCAGAGAGGCCTGACTAGGGAGCTGTGGCCGCAACGTAGTGGATGAGGAGCCGGGGATGACAGGTGAGGAGGGCGTGTGAATGGTGTGGGAAAACTGGGACTTCAGTCTCCGGAGCTGGGTTTCCATGAGTGGTATTGAATAAAAAATGTCAGAGATGGTTGGTATTAGACTAGGTTAAGCAGACGCGGATGTGAGTTAATTATTCCCCTCATGGCAGAAAGTCTCACAGATAACACATGTCCATAGTGTCCTGAATTCGTACAGAAATCCTAAAAAAATCTTTGAAACTTCTCCCATAGCTCCTCATCCAGCAAGACAGAAATGTCTGCTGGGTCCGTTGTGTGTTCGCGTCGTTCTGTCATGTCATTAAGCAGGAAGCAGACCCAAAATGGAGACCTGAAGAATTGAAAACTGACCTTTATTTTGGCAGCAGCAAATCCACAGTGTAGATGAAAAGAGGTTCAAAATCCAAAAACATGGCATGGGGAAACATCAGACTAACAAAACAGTACAACGCAACAAGGAACTGAGGAAACTAAGTGCTTAAATACACACAAGGTAATTAGGATGAGGGGACACAGTTGGGGAAAACAAGACAGGTGAACAGAGTCACACTAATGAGACAGAGGAAGCAAAACTGAACACAAAGAACATGAGACGAGACTAGCAAAATAAAACAGGAAGTAATAAACACAGTGACAATGACATGAACATACAAACTTAACACAGAAAGGAAGGCTAAGGAAAAATGACAAAACCCTATACAAACTAATCCTTAGCAAAATACTAATTGAAACCCATTTACTGAAACCAAAATCCCAGACTAAAGACAAAGTTCAAGAATAAACAAACTAAGCACCCAAAGGAGCATTCAATAATAAAGAATTCAAAAGTCCAAAAACTCCAAAACCCATAGCGCTGGGTCAAAATCCCAGAATCATGACAAAAGCTTTAGTTTATACAAGTTCATTTTTACCCATACTATCATAACATTTAAAATGATGGGTTGGGCTGCTTACAATCACATATGTTTATGCAGGCAAATGTCCAGTTTACTCTTTGAATTTTCAGGTGGTACAAAACATTGCAAATGACCACACTCTCTTTACTTTGATACATGCATATTAAGTGAGAAGAACAGAATTTCCCATACTTAGAAAACACCAGTAACTCAGTTATTTAGTTCAGCCCAAAGACGTGCTGCAAAACGTTCACAGTGATCAACCAAAAATAACCAAGCTGACGAATGACTCAGTTTGAATTGCTCTACTCTTTTTTTGGAGGATTAAAAAAAAAAACACTTTAACTGCACATTACTTCCCCATCATTCCCATGTTTTGGGGGAATAAAGTGAGAGACTAGGGACTTTGCAACTATACTTAAAATGAATACACTGCTCAAAAAAATGAGAACACTAATGAACACTTAGAAAACACATCAAATCACAATGGGAAAAAAATCATGTTGGATATCTATACTGATATGGACTGATATGGTGATGTGTTAGGAATGAAAGGATGCCACATCGCTTGATGGAAATTAAAATTATCAACCTACAGAGGGCTGAATTCAAAGACACCCTGAAAATCAAAGTGAAAAAATGATGCGGCAGGCTAGTCCATTTAGCTGAAATTTAATTGCAGCAATTTAAAATGGTACTCAGTAGTTTGTGTGGCCCCCACATGCTTGTATGCATGCCTGACAAAGTCAGGGCATGCTCCAAATGAGACGACTGATGGTGTCCTGGGGATCTCCTCCCATATCTGGACCAGGGCATCACTGAGCTCCTTGACAATCTGAGGTGCAACCTGGCGGTGTCGGATGGACCGAATCATAATGTCTCAGAGGTGTTCTATTGGATTTAGGTCAGGTGAGCGTGGGGACAGTCAATGGTATCAATTCCTTCATCCTCCAGGAACTACCTGCATACTCTTGCCACATGAGGCTGGGCCTTTTCGCGCACCAGGAGGAACCCAGGACATATTGCACCAGTGTAGGGTCTGACAATGGGTCCAAGGATTTCATCCAGATACCTAATGGCAGTCAGAGTGTGTCCCTCCATGGATATGCCTCCCCAGACCATCACTGACCCACCACTAAAGCACTCATGCTGAATGATATTACAGGCAGCTTAATGTTCTCCAAGGCTTCTCCAGACCCTTTCACATCTGTCACATGTGCTCAGGGTTTACCTCCTCTTATCTGTGTAAAGTACAGGACACCAGTGGTGGACCTGCCAATTCTGGTATTCTATGGCAAATGTCAGTCAGGATCCAAGGTGCCGCACAGTGAGCACAGGGCCCACTAGAGGATGTTGGGCCCTCAGGCCACCTTCATGAAGTCTGTTTCTGATTGTTTGGTCAGAGACATTCACACCAGTCGCCTGGAGGTCATTTTGTGCTCTGGCAGTGCTCATCCTGTTCCTCCTTGCACAAAGGAGTAGATACCGGTCCTGCTGATGGGTTAACGACCTTCTATGGCCCTGTCCAGCTCTCCTAGAGCAACTGCCTGTCTCTTGAAATCTCCTCCATGCTCTTGACACTGTGCTGGGAGACACAGCACTGGAGGAGTTAGACTACCTGTGCAACCTCTGTAGGCTCCAGGTATCGCCTCATGCTACCAGTAGTTATACTGACCCTAGCCAAATGCAAAACTAGTAAAAAAAAACAGTCAGAAAAGATAAAGAGGGAAAAAATGTCAGTGGCCTCCACCTGTAAAACCATTCCTGTTTTGGAGGTTGTCTCATTGTTGCCCCTCTAATGCACCTGTTGTTAATTTTGTTAACACAAAAGCAGCTGAAACTGATTAACAACCCTCTCTGCTGCTTAACTTACCAGATCAATATCCTAGAAGTTTAACTAACTTGATGATACACTCTGATTAAAAAGTGTTAGGCAACTGGAAAATCCTTGGAGTCCTTTTAGGCATCAGCATTTCAGTGCAGTGATAACACCAAAAAAAGTAAAAGTGTGAGCATTTACTGTATTTCACTGTGATGGATTATATGTCAAGCAGCTTGCACGTTTCTGCAAGCTGGTGCTCATACCACTCAGTCATGACTTGTGACCATCTGCTGCCTAAAATATCGGAATCACAGCAAAGCCAAAGTACAATCTAGAAAAAGTGTAGCTTTTCTAAACTTAAAATAAACTTAAAATAAATACAATAAAACATGCTGACAAATGCTGTAAATAGTAAATGAATATACTACTTAGTATAGGCATGAGCAGTATGTGGAACTTTTAATTTCTTTAACAAACTGTGCATTGAATGTTTACATTTACATTTACTGCTTTAATTTAGCAGGAATTTGAAAAACATGAATGTAAAAAAACTATTTCTTTACAAGTACGTATTAGTTACATCAAAGCTCAGAAGCAGATTGGATGTTCTTGAGTTGAAATTATCATCCTGGTAATCACTTGTGGTTTTGGCCAGCAAACTTACTGGCTCATTGTCATGAACTGAATGAAAAAAGGGTTAGGTATCATACTGCTTTCATGTTCAGTTGTCCTGTTTAACCTTTGACCCATCTGAGAGTTTGATGAAGAAGTCACAGAATCAAAGTAAGTCATGAAGCCCTGAGCTCCAACCAGAGCTGCCTGTTTTGTGCCTTTCTTGTGCTTTTTTACCCTGTCAGGCTCATGCAAGTTATCCAACACAGGCCCCCAAGGTAAGCTTCCACTACAGACCCTTTGTGTTCAGATATGCTGCAGAAAAGTATTGTAGGAAGAATTAGAAAGGAGTGAGAGTTCAATGCAGCCCTTCCTTAGAGTTTAGATTTTAGCTTGTTATTGCAGAAAATGCGCAGGTATGCAACAAATCATTTTAATTATTGCTGTATTGCATTTATTGATTTATGATTTATTTCAGCTACCCATACTTAAGCACTATTTCTTCTTCTTGATTATTTTAGCGAGCTGCACATGCATTCTCTTGAATGTAACCAAACTAAATGCACATTCAAAAAACAAAAAACAGCAATGCCTGTTCAGACATCATGATCTGGTTATTCAAGAAAAAGAAATCCAAAACCTTTGGGCTGTTTCAGTTTTTAGGAACTGTTGTAGGAACTGTAGTTTGGTAAATGTAAGTTTACATGTCACACTGCAGAAGAAAATGTCCTGCTAATCACGAGAGCCCCCACTCCCTCCTAAGCTGTATTATTAGCTGACTGTTCAGTTGGTGAATGTAAAAAGAAAACAGTTCCTACATGTAATTCACAATAAGGTTTTTGGAGTTGCTATGGTTTGCTGGTTTTTCTAAAGCTGATGGCTCTACAACTGGGTAACTCACACAAAACAACACAATGTAGATTGATAAATATCACTACATGGCACAGGAAAAATACACAAATTAAATTTTGGGGTGAACTGCACCTTTGATTGTATTGGTTACAGAGATTTCAATAAACACATCCACTATCTCATGGATCACTGACTATCTGAAAGACAGAGTGCATAAGTGAAATTGTGTAGTGCTCTGTCTGATTAGGTGATGTGCAGTACAGGAGCTGCGCAGGGGACTGTGCTGTCTCCATTCCTGTTCACCTTGTACACCTCAGAATTTCAATACCACTCCAGGTCATACACCTACAAAAATACTTAGATGATTCTGCAGTGGTCGGATGTATAATGATGGGCAGGAGGAGGAGGATAGCGCATTAGTGGATGATTTTGTAGTGTAGTCGGGGAGAAATCCTCTGCTTCTGAATGTGAATAAGGGAAATCTTTAACATGCTATCACCCTCTAAAATACAATATATCTGTCTTGCAGAGAATTATTATTATTATTATTATTATTATTATTATTATTTATCTTATGTAACAATTTGTCAACTTAACTCTTAAGTTGACAAGCAACTTATAGCCATTTTTGTTTGCTTGTTTGTTTTTTATTTTGTTATTGTATTTTCAGATGATCTCTTAAATACTGACCCATCTAGCCACCACTTAACACAGCTGCACTTAATGGCTGTTTAATTATGAATGACACGTGATTGGTCAACTCTAATGACTTTGCTGTGTGAATTATAAACAGCTAATGCCAAGGCCTTGACTTGTTGTTTGCTATGTAGTTAGTTTTAGTTGACTTACACTCTTTTTACAGTACCTGCTCCAACCTCTGGTCAAATATCAACAGATATGAGTGGCAGTTTTTTTTTTCTGATCTGATTTTATGACACCCTGTCCATCGTCTGTGCCAGACCGTTTACAATGAACAAACTGCAGCCAGACAAGAGAGGTGGTGGAGACTCGCAGACGAGACATGTAAAGAGGTGGGAGTGTTAATGGCAGATTCCTACATCCTCTCCACATTATGACTATCCTTAAATAGCCCTATGACTTTAACTGCATGGCAAATCTCTTCTATATTACTTCAGTGCTTTTTGGATTGTGTATCCCCCCCATCCCACATGTGGCTGTAGAGAGCATTTTACAGTATGAAAAGAGCTAATGTATAAGACCATTTGAAGCTTAACAATGAGTTTTAAAGCCCAAAGCAAGAAGTGGTCATGTTATGAGAAGAAAGATGTGTGTGTACTACCATTAAATCGATGCCTGTTTTATGCAAGCAGGGGTTTTAAGCACAGCTGCGAGACCGTCTCTGGAATCTATTAGACTTGTGAATGGTCTCCGTATGTGTCTTTTGTTACTAATACCATTGCAGTCTCACTTGGTATATTTTGTGAGGTGCTATAAACTATGTCAGATCAATGTGGAGTTTTTTTTTTTTTTTTTAACAGGGAACATTCTTTTTTGAATATTAGATTAACATGAAAGTAATTAAAGATTTACTTGGAAAATTTTTGACAGGATTGAAATTGCTGTTTAAAATCAAGAATTTTGGTCTGTTTTATAGTGTTGAAAATCTTAGTTTTTAATGAGAGCTTTTGAGGTAATGTCAGAGTGAGCTAAAGATAAAAAACATACCCAATTATTGTGTTACATAAAACAAAAAACATGCATCAAGCTGCGGCTGAAAAGCCCTCTCTTGGTAAAACAACCTTGTTAGTAAAACAACTTTCAAAGAACCTAAAATGCCTGCAGAAAGTGGAAGATGCCTGCTGTAATCCAGCTGTTTGCCTTTATTCACCATGTGGTCCAGTCAAGCTCTGGGAGGTGCCCTTGCATTAGAGAGATAATTAGCAGTTTGGGGAGGGCAGTCAGGCTGAACTGGCGGATTGAGATGATGTGGGCAGACAAAATATCAAACAGGATGGCAAAGCAAAATACAGGGTAAAAGACTTTTTACTAAAATTGTGAATAAAGGACCTTTGAGCTGAACAAAGTGCTGTGGCCCAGTATACATTTTGGTTTCTATTCAGAAAGTGCTCCCTCCATTTGCTAACTTTATACACTGGACATTTTAAGGATTATTTTGTTTGGTTCCCATTTTGACTGACAGAAAGCACAAATATAGTGGGTATACACTCACCAGACACTTTATTGAGTCTATCTTGCTAGTACCCTTTTCCCTTCTAAAATGCCTTAATTCTTCCTGGCATAGATTCAAGGTCCTGGAAATATTCCTCAGAGATTTTGGTCCATATTGACATGATAGCATCACACAGGTGCTGCAGATTTGTTGGCTGCACATCCATGATGTGAATCTCCCATTCCACCACATCCCAAAGGTGCTCTATTGGACTGAGATCTGGTGACTGTGGAGCCCATTTGAGTACAGTGAACTCATTGTCATATTCAAGAAACCATCTTAAGATCATTTGAGCTTTGTGACATGGAGTGATATTCTGCTGAATGAATACACTGGGGTGATACAGGGATGGGCATGGTCAGCAACAATACTCAGGTAGGCTGTGGTGTTTGAATGATACTCAGTTGGTACTAAGGGCCCAAAATGTGCCAAGAAAATATCCCCTGCACAATTTCACCACCAGCAGCCTGAACTGTTGATACACACCAGGATGGATTCATGGTTTCATCAGGTTAAACCAAATTCTGACCCTACCATCCAAATGTCACAGCAGAAATTGAGACTTATCAGACCTTGTAACGTTTCTCCAGTCTTCTATTGTGTCTATTGAGTCTGTGTGAATTGTAGCATCAGTTTCCTGTTCTTAGCTGACAGGAGCTGACCAACAACCACACCATGCACAAAGTCATACCTTCCTTCCCCATTCTGATGCTCAGTTTGAACTTCAGCAGGTCATCTTGACCATATCTACAAGCCTAAATGCACTGAGTTGATGCCATGTGATTGGATGATTAAATATTTGTGTTGACAAGCAGTTGAACACACACACACACACACACACACACACACACACACACACACACACACAAAGTCGATATGTGTGTGTGTGTGACAAGGACTTTGAAGTTGCCTGTGGTGGTACAAAGTAACAGTTTATAGCACTTTACTTAGTGTTAGTATTACTTTACTCACAGAGTTATATATTTAACACAATGTACCACAAGTTATGAAGAATCAAAGTGGACAAACAGAAGAGGATATCTGACAACAGGAGACATTTATGACTACATATTTACACTAATAATACATACATTAATACATTAATAACACATATTTACACTAACTCAATTCAACTGAATTTTATTTGCACAGCATTTTTCTTTTTCCGAGTGACATGTTGTCAGCTTCTTTCTCTGTCTGTATAGCTGCAAACTTCTCCTCCACATCTTTACCTTTCTCCACTTTCTCTTTGACCTGTTTGAATTCACTGTGAAGGTCTTCATTGTGCTGGCTGATGTTGTCTTTCTCCTTTTTCAGTCTCAGCTTTTAGTTTGCTAGGTTTTTCCTGTGAAGCTTGCTCCTTTGAGAGCTTCAATGTCAGTTTCTCATGCTCATTCTGCAGAGTTTTATTTTGGTTGGTTAGAATCTTTTTCTCTGCCTTCAGTGACTCATAATTTGCCTTGAAAGCTTTTGACTTTGTAAAATCCTTTCTTTTATCATACTTATATGTCCAGTCTTCTTCCTTGCGAAGGTCTTACTATGACTTTTACTGAGGACTGCCTGCATGGCTTTCTCCTCAGCTTCCAGTTTAAGGTATCTTTCCTTTAAGGTTTGTTGGATCTGGAGCTGTTCATGGACAACCTCGATTTGACTTTGTAGTTTCTCATTGTCCTCCTTTATGGCGTCTATCTAGCTCAGTGTTTTCTCACACAGGGTCGCACAGGGTTTAACTTTTTCATAGTCTTCTCTGAGACCCTGGAGTTCCTGCTGCAGTGCCTCTTTGTCACACTTCACAAACTCTTTTGACACTCTCATTGCTTCATATAGCCTTTCCAAATAATTTGCATTCCGGATGCATCTTTGCACCTCTTGAATCTCCTGTCGCAAAGTGGCATTCTGCTGCTTAACAGCATCTCTCTGTGCTTTGGCGACATTGGAAGATTGTTCCAGAGCTTTGAGGCGTTTGTATTTCCCCATTAGTCCCTGGATTTCATTTAGTATTTCTGCGTTCTGCTTCCTCATTTTCTCTGTGTCACATTTTATTTCGTTATCCAAAACTATTTTACTTTGGACTTCTTTCTCCAGGGCCTGAACTGCTTCCTGGAGTTTGCTGTGCTCTTGCCTTGCAGCTTCACAATCTGCTTTCATTTCATGAAAGCTGTCCAGTGCAGAGTGGTCTTTCAGACTTTTGGCACAGTTGCCAGCCATCAGCTAATTATGGCTTTCCTATTTTATGCAGTAGCACACTGGCACCAAGGTGTGTGTGTGGAGATGAGCAGAGCTGCAGTTGACAGTGGGGAAGCTGCAGTGAAGTCACAGTGATGTGGGATTTTGCTGAAAAGCAAGCAAGCCCCAGACCCAGGCCCAGCCACACACACACACGCACACACACACATTCCAAAGTGAACACAATACAAGCTGGTAATCATGTTTCTCATCAACCAGCAGTATGGATCTAGGCATGGCTAGACTAGTCTTTTAGACATGTTTGTTCAGTACAGTGTTTATGATCCCCATTTGGTGAATAGTCATGGCTTTGGTGGTGTCCCGACTTTTCTCAAGCACTTCATTGAGATATACAAATGTTATTTTGAGTTATCTTAAAACAATGGATTTCAGCTGAATTCAATTTATTTTCAATAAAGTCAAGATGACTTGTGCTATTACTCAGGGCACTTTACATGGTAAGGGCAAGATCTTACACTATTAAAGAGAGAAATCCAACGATTCCCCCTTGAGTAATCACTTAATGACAGTGGAGAAGAAATCTCCATTTTAACCAGAGCAGTTCTCTGACAGTTTTTTGACATGTTTTCATTATTAATGTTTATTATATGCAATTCTAATTAATATTTAAATAACTCCTAAACTAATGATGGGCCATTTGACCTCGGCTGTATGTGTTTGACCCTAATCAGTGAATGCAGACATGTTAACACAAACAACCACAGCATGGTGAACGTGGTAAACATCTGCCAAACATTACCATTATAGCATTGTTGTTGTGAACATTCTGTATTAATGTTTTGCTCAGAGCACTGCTGTGTCTAACTTCTTCCTCCTGGAGGCAAATAAATAAATAAATAAACTCTCAGTCCTGTTGAAACAAAGGATACAACAATAATGTAGACTTTAAAAGAATTTTAATCTTTATTGCAGCTTTTCTTCTTGAAATTTGTTTTTACTTCTTAGTTATATTGATTGTGCCACATTCCAGGCTATGAATGAGTGAATCAGTCACAATAACAACTAACTAGCTCTAGCATAAAACCAAAGCTTAACAGCTTTATGCCAGAGTCCCCTGTGGTTTCCTCAAACCTCAGCATGGATGAAGATCATGTAATGGTGTCAAAGCATGCTGCTAGGAGGAAGAAAATGTTTAAAGTGACATGTTACTGCACATGTGTTTTGAGTTACATGCTATAATGTGAAATAATAATTTGCTAAGTGGTGGTTATGGGCGACCTGGATATGAGAACCATCTGTCACAGAACAGCTTGTTTTCATTTTGCTTGCTGCAAAGAGGTAAATTGCAGCCCTCCGTCAGTGCAAAGTTCCCTTCCTTCACATGGCTTCATGCATTTGTCACGAATTTAGCTTTGGACCTGGACCCTCACTAATATAGCTCATCCTGTAACTTTGACCCCTTTGCTGCTACTCTGCAAATCCTTAGATAGTATATCTCTATGGTTGCTCGTTTTCAGTGTTCAGGTCTGGAGGGAACATTCCTCACATTCTGCCTCAACCCTGGATTCCTGACCTCCCTTCACCCCTTGCAGTCTTCTTCCAGAGTGGGTGATGCAGTGTTTGATCCCCTGCTCACTTTTAACCTTCTTTCATCAAGCCTTTTCCTGCATGGTCAGGAAGACAAAAGTCAACTCGTGAGCTGGTTTAAGCCTATCCAATGAGAGCGTAGCTTGTATTAAGAGAAGGCTTTCATTATCATTAATCACAGAGAACAGCTAAGGGCTGAAGTGTGTGCACTGGTAAGACATAAATGATCTCTCAAGTTGATGTCTGTTTACACGGATTCTAAAACAGAGGAATTTGCTCTTCAGTACCTGAACAGAAGACTGTTATCTTCTGTCTGTTTCAGCTTGGGAGAACAAAGCAAAAGAACGATTTTACTACTGCAGCTTTACTTTTTGGCAAAGTGATTTTGTTGTGTTTTAATACACAGTTACACTACATTGTTGTGAATATAAAGCTCCTGTTTGGGTTGATTCTGAAACTACTTATCATGTAAAACCTAACAGGCTGAACTTCCTCTACATCACCATCTATCAAATGCTCGTTGGGAAATGCTGATTAAACAGCAGCTTCCCAGTTCATATTATTTCTGTCTTTGCCCGGACACTGATCAGCTGCAAGGACTCCTGAGAATAAGAGGTTAGCTCAGTACCTGAGAACCCCTCTGTGCCATGATTACTAGCCTGTGCTATCCAGAATGTGCAGCTTTAAATATCACATGCCACATCTCCATTTTCTAAGCATTGTTTAGGCTTGAGGGGAAAACAGAAATTATGTTTGATTGTTTCTTACAAAGAGACTCAAACAGTATTAACTATTGCATAACTTATAATGGCATTCAAATTATAACTTTATAGTACCTACAATATGGCACATCTGCAGGCCACATGAATCTTCAATTTTCACATGGCTTGATTCAGTATATCTGTCAGCGCAATGGCTTTGTAATCCACTCTGACACAAATTAAACGCAACACAAACAGCATGTGGTGCCTGTTGTGACTGTCTGAAGCATAATTTATATGCAGAGTCAGCTTGGGACATTCAATTTATCATTCATATGTCTGTGGGACATTTTTATGGAGTCTCTAAAGACAGAATTACTTGAACACAAGGTAATTTAATCTAGTAGAAGCAAGCACTGGCACCATTACTGGCTTGCCGCAAACAACTACTATTGCTTAGCAGCTGCTTTTAAATGAAAGGATTTGGTATCCTTATGTTAGCTGTCTTGCTAATTTGTCTAGGTTAACTGTGCTGAATTTTGTTTCCTCTGTGGTGAATGTGATGAATTTCTGCAAAGTTTGCTGCAGATATTTAAGCTCACTGTAAAATAAATTCAAATAATCTTAAGCAATCATATTAATAAAGACTTGCAGAACAAATGCCATTCCCATCAACCTTACTTGCACTTTGTACTCATGTTGCATACTGCCAGACAAGATCCTGCTATAACACTTATGATGTAATTATCTCTTAAGCTTCCAGTGATACCTGTATCTTGAAGGTGGTCTCTGCGTTTGGTCTACCTTCTGGAATTTAATCAGTCAGTTTGAAATAGGACCTACGATGCTAATTTCCAACTCTGGACTCTATTAGAGTAGTTTTGCATGATTCACAGTTTTTCATATACTGGACCTTGGCACAGTCCTTTTGTTCATCCACTGTCTAAAACAAGCAGTTTTAGCTCAATTTGAAGCCAAATTTTTTCAGATTTTCTGCCTTTTGCAAACAAAAGAACAGCAGGTGGTAAGGCTGTGTTCACAGCAAGAGATGTGTGCCTGATAGACATATACTGACCTCTTTATTTGAAACCTTGGTGATGTTTAAATAGCATCCACCACTGTAACAATATACAGTCATGTGGAAAAGAGAGTTTTTCACAGTAATCTGTGTACACCCTTACTGCTTCCACAGGAATTAAGTGGGTAAGTAGCAGCCAGGTGCTGCTAATCAAATGCACTTAGTTAACTGATTATAAGCAAGTGTGAGCACCTTTATAGAAGCAGAGGTTTTGGCAGTTTGCTGGTTTGGAGCATTCAGGTGTGTGTTAACACAATGCTACAATCTTCCCAGGAGTGAACGTCCCAGCAAATTCACCCCAAGGTCAGACTGTGCAATGCTCAGAGAAATGCAAAAAACCCAAGAGCTACATCTCAGATACTACAGACCTCAGTTAGCATGTTTATGACAGAACAATTAAAAAAAGACTGAATTTTGT
>VUQS01015697.1:3108-15548 GCA_015108495.1 Heterochromis multidens | reverse complement strand
GGTAATCTCAGTCTCTCACTGAACGTGCTCCTGTGACTGGCCAGCATGTCATGGAGTGGGTGGGAGGTGTTGTCCAGCATTGTCCTTAACTTGGACAACATCCGCCTCTCCGACACCACCTTTAGAGAGTCCAGCTCCATCCCCACGACGTTACTGGCCTTGCGGATCAGTTTGAGTCTGTTGGCATCCGCTACCCTCAGCCTGCTGCCCCACCATGCAACAGCATAGAGTATTGCACTGGCCACAACAGACTCATAGAAAATCCTGAGCATTGTCTGACAGATATTAAAAGACCTCAGCCGCCTCAGAAAATAGAGACGGCTCTGGCCCTTCCTGTACAGTGCAGTTGTGTTTTTAACCCAGTCCAGTTTATTGTCAATGTGTACTCTGAGGTATTTGTAGTCCTCCACTATGTCCACATCGACCCCCTGGATTGAAACAGGGGGAGACAACAGTGCTAACCAAATGGAATCATCATTATTATTAATATATTAAATCATCATTATTAACAAATGATTTTTAATGGAATATCTAGGTAGATGTAGAGACCCATTGTCAGCAATGGTCACTCCCTTGTTCCAAAGGCACATTGGGTTACCTTACATAAAAGGCTGATTGACCAACATTGTCAGCACAGCCAAAAACTGTTTGACTGATTAGAGAAGCAAAAACTTTGACTAGTTGACTGTGTGGAAAATCAGCCTTTTTGGGTTTGCCCCCTGAAACTCATGAGAATATTCTTTTTTAAAGAAATGAAGACTATTCCATGTGCTAAAATTACCAAAATACACAAGCTTTGTTACAACGAAGTGCACTACTCACTCCACAGAACAGCACAAACTGGCTTCTATTAATACAATAAAAATGACTGAACATTAGAAAAACCTAAAGCTACTGAACACCTGTTCAGCTGCTTGTTATTGTAAATATCTAATCAGCTAATCGCATGGCAGAAAGCCTTTAGGCATGCAGTCATGGTCAAGATGACCTGCTGATGTTCAAACTGAGCATGAGAATGGGGAAGAAAGGTGATTTAAGTGACTCTGAACTGACTCCCACACAACCATCTCTAGAGTTTACAGAGAATGGTCCAAAATAGAGAAAATATCCAGTGAGCTGCAGTTCTCTGGCCCTTAGTACCAACTGAGCATCATTTAAATGAGTATTGTTACTGATCATGTCCATCTCTTTACGACCACAGTCTGCCCATTTTCTGATGGCTGCTTCCAGCAGGATAACATGCCATGTCACAAAGCTCAGATCATTTCAAACTGATGATCACTAGACCTCAATCCAGTAGAGCACCTTTAGGATGTGACGGAACAGGAGATGTGCATCATGTTTGTGCAGCTGACAAATCTGCAGCAACCGTGTGATGCTGTCATGTCAATGTGGACCAAAATCTCTGAGGAATGTTTTCAGCACCTTGTTGAATATGCCATGAATAATTATGGGATTTCTGAATGCAACAGGGGGTCTGACCTGGTACTAGTGTGGTGTACCTAATAAAGTGGCCAGTGGGTGTAAGACACATTTAACAGTAGCTATGGGCCTTTAGATGTGAAACTAGAAATCATAAATGACTCGTGAAGAATGAGTCTATTAATCATTAACAACAGTTTTCTTTCAAAACAAGGACATTTAAAAGTGACCCAATATTTTTGATCAGTAGTGAAATGCAATAAGCATATTCATGCAAATGTTTACTCATAAAGACGAGCACAATGCTTCCTTTCATATCCAGAGCCTGCTGTTAGCACTATTCATTTGTAATGAGCACCAATCTAGGAAGTCTGGCTTATTATCACAAGGTTTTAAACAGTCATCAAGTGTGATTAACTTCCAGATTGGTTTTCTCAAGCAAGCAGCACACAAGAACAAACTTCCCATCACTTCACCTCTTAGAAATGCCATTAAAAGGGCAGAAAATTCAGGAAGTGTGTGTACTGATATGACTAGGACCGCCGAAACAAACTTCGTGCTGTCGTCATTTTTCATTTGTCCAAAAACACAACGAAAATTATAGTACTTCACTTCAGCTCGTGAAACTGCCAAAGTAAATGTTACATTGGACTGTTTTTGAGGGCGTGTCGACGGCTGTAACTCGGCTGGAGGGTCAGAAGGAGGCAGTTAAGCTGTTAATCTCAGCGTCAGGATCTGTCTGGCATCAGGTCCTGAATGTGTCAGCAGAACAGTGGAAAACACAGTCTGAGTAGCACAGCGAGTGCTATTGTTTTTGTTTTACTCTAGCTTTAAATCGCATGTTGGCACAGAGTTTTGGGGATCAGAAACAATGGTTATTATGAGGACTGAAATCCACTTTGACCAAACTTAGACATAAGTATAACTGCTTAAGTGTATGTGATTCATAAATCAGTGGATTTGCCGATTCTGCAGCCCATTTTTATGCCCACATTTGAACTTCAATTAGTTTCTGTAGATAATAAGAGGATTTTATATCTGGTGCTGGTCCCAGAATGGAGTTTTTGTGGCTTAATCAACAGAAATGGGGCCACCATGCAAATATTGAAGCAGCATTTTAAATTATGGAGGGAATTGGCAGTATAAAATATTGATTTTTTTTTTTTCCCCCTCCATATCAGGAAGGAACACAGAGAGAACTGATGAGCTCTTTCTACAGCAAGAATGACCTTGAAGTTAATGAAGCTGTTAAAGAACAAGTTAAAACAGACAAAGCATTAACTTTTTTTTCCTTTTAAAATAGGATTTATGTCTTAAACGGGTTTACTGCCTTGTAAAGTTTTATTTTTTTATTTTGGTCTTACACACAATTTCACTGGATTTATGCAGGTTTAATACCTTCATGTGCAGAAAATTGTTCTATGTGAACCTCTCTAGTGCAGTGTTCAACCCTGCATAAAGAAATGTCATTTTTTTTTAAATGCAGAAGGACAATTCGAATACATACGTAGAGATTTAAAATGTACTTAAACCTTTGGCAAAAACTCTACTGACTCTTATCATGCAAAACTGTTCAAATTTGAGTTAATTTGGCATACTTTAACTTTCCAACTGTTGTTGGCATACACACAGTAACAAGAACAACAATAATACTCCACCAGTGCACTTAGCTTGGGCTAAACAAGACCAGATGTGAATGAGGAGCGTGGTCTCTGTACTCCCCCTTGTCTTGTTTGCTTGTGGCATCATGCGTCCCTGAATTGACCAGGACAAATTGATCTCAGGCAGAGCTATTTGAAAACTATTGTGCTGCACACTTCATTCCTCTGGGCGGTTCTTCTTTCGAGTGAAGAATCTGAAATGTTGTGACCCGTTTATTATGGACTGGCATGTCTGATTCATTTAGCCTTCATGTGGATGTTGAGGTGTGGGGCTAGGGTAGAAAATTAAAGGGTGGGGATAAAAGGAACTGAAACAATGTGGGGGGAAAAGAAAACTTTGTGTAGATCTGTTTTTGAACCAATATTTATCAGATATATATTTATTAGATTTACTAGCTTAGAGACTCTCACTTCACCAATAATGGGACTTAAATGTCAGGTTTAGGTGGCACAAACAGGAAACATATGGTCCAAAGTAGAAAGGTCTGATCACCAGTGTGATGATGCCTTCTTTGGAAAGGGCACATGGGTGAAAGAAGCAAAAATATTCACACCAGATTCTTTTTGGTTTGTTTTTTTGCACATCTTGGAAACTTGAGATTGGCATTAGTTCAGACAGGCTACGAAGTCAGCTTTAGCCCCAATCATGGCCGATCAGCTGATTTTAATGCCAGCCCACATCAGCTTATGGCTCAGCTCATACCCTCCTACACATCCAATTGGCAGATCTTATATAGCATGCACTATTCAAGAGCCTTTAGCCTGCCCACAGTTGCTGGGAATATGCAAGCCACTTTGCAACCCACCTCCACCCCAGCTCCACCTTTCATGCAGCTTCTCACTTCATTAATGCCATGTCTGTTGTCTTTGATGCCAGCTTTAGCTGCTCAGTTGGCAGCATTGATCAGTGGAGATATTCACTACACAGAGTAGCTATCTTACTGAGGGAAACCTTTAAGTCATGTTTCCTTTACAAGTGTGACCAGTGGAGACCGCTCCTGCTGAAAATGATATTGATAGATGTGTTTCTTGATAATGATAATAAAGTTCACTTCTGCACCTCGAGTATTCACGTCAAGCTTTACTCATAGCTGTTAAAATATGTTGCTGTATACAAGGCATTCTCAAAGTTTTATGCTAATTTAGCAGAGCCAACATGCATAAACTGTAATGCGTCTGTTCAGAGAATGGTGGTTTGTGTTGGTGTTTGCAATAACCAGTCATTACCATTAGTGAGTTGGCTGCTACATTTCTAAACACCAGCTGCATTTGTCAAGGTAACAAAGGTTCAGTCTCCTATGATAACTGGAAAGGAAGAGTTGAAACTAAAGAGAGATTCCTCATCTTGTTCTGTGCTTTTATATCACAATATGATGAAATGTGGATGAATAAAATGCATAAAATATTACCAGGCACAACCACTGGTCTACCATCCACACTTTAAGAACCCTGGCTCTAGATGGTCGGGCCTGGCTGACATCCGAAATCTTAGTGATAAAAGCAGCAAGAACCAACATATTCTTAATGTCTGCTTCATGAAAAGTAATGGAATTTCTAATTGTGATAAGTTAAAAAAAAAAAAAAGCATATTGTTTTGCCTTAGTCATAAATCACTCTCTTTGTGTCCATGTGCAGGAGCAAGAGGACCCCAACAAGCTGGCCACCAGCTGGCCCGACTACTACATCGACCGCATTAACTCCATGGCGGCTGTAAGTTAAACTGATTCTCCACTATTTTTTTAAAAAAAAGGACATATTCTGCTTTTCCATATATATATATATATATATATATATATATATATACTCTATGTGATGTCATAGAGATGGCTGTATGACTTGCTACTCAAATGATCCGTTTCCGAGTTCAGTCCTTCTAGAAGCAAGTCTTTCCACTCAAGAGCTGTTCTGAAACCTCGCTATGCTTTGGGCAGTTATTTTAAAGTTTTATCTAAATTACTTTCCATTTCAATCATTACTGCACGTATAGAATCACCAGTCAAATTTGTTTTGAAAAGAAAGACAAAAACATTTAAAAATTCTTTGAGTGCCAAGTCTCTCTCTCTTAATGTCTCTGGAGCTAAATCTGCTTTATTAAGACAGTACATGAAAATAATGGAATTGGAAATTAGCATAATAGGTCCCCTTTACATGACATTTTTTTCCCTCAACAGCTTTAAGAGCATTGATGGTACTGAACTCTACTTAATGCAGGCCCCACAGAGGTCACTGTTCGCTCAGTCATTCTCCCTCAAATATCTTGGGCAGCTTTTTATCATCTCCCTGCTGACTGCTTGTTATATTCACACGAGCACATTCCTTCACTGTGACCCCAGCATTCACACACACTGCGATGACAAACAGGCCATTTAGATGCTCAGCAGTTCAGTCAGTAGGAAATGCTGTCAGAGACATGGAGCAAAGCCAGGATGACAATATTCATTAGTTGTAGCTGGTGTGTCTGCCAATAAAAACGGTGTGATACCATCAGAGACTTTGCTCTGCTGTGATGTCTGTGTCATTTTAGACAGAGGTGCTGTTAAGTGATGTTGTATTATATGAAACTGACTGGTTCATGTCAGCAACCTCTCACCCTGAGTCCTTCTGTGAACGACAAGCTGCCTCCCAGATGTTTAGAGATCTTAAAACATGACATTTTAAGAGAATCTCTTGAATGATGACATGTAAGCACAAAATTTTGAGACTGGCAATCCACTGGGCTGATTTTTCATCATCTAGGCATTTACAAGTCTTTCCAGTGACAGGTAGGACAAAAGGTTAAACTGTGACATGCCATAAACACAGAGCCAAAATAACTGCATTTAATATCTGTTTATTGCCATGCAGTTTGTCGAGCATAGCTGTCGCTGGTTGCTATTTTTGCAGCTGTTTGTGTTTACCGCCACCACTCTGGAGACGAGAAAGAGCTGCTTCTGAACAGCACACTGCTACCTGAGCTGAGCATAGAGGTCTGGAGAAACAATTTTTCAGTCTCTCGAAGGCTCAGACACTCGACAGCACGCACACACACTCACACAAACTGTATTTTAAGTAGAGCAGGGAGAAAGTGCTGATTTGTGAGTTGCCAAGAATTTGAAATCCACCAGGGCTGTAGTGGAGCCGCTGCACTATTAGGTGTCAGACACACTGTCAGAGTTATGTTTCAGATGTTCTTTTCCTTTTTTTTTTTACTACATCTCCTGCAAAACACAGTGATTTTTAAAAAGTCTGCTGTACAGTACAAGAAGTTTTAAAAAGTTGACATCTATTAAAAATGTTGTCTCCCTTGTTCCAGACTTTTTCTAACAATGTGTCTGGAATAATATCTGAGAGAAACCTGGCTTCCAGCACACTGGGGTCGGCTAATATTACATCACTGGCAGCTGACATTACTTGCATGAAGAAGATTTTACAACTTGCAGCAGTCTCCTTTTTGCACAAGCAGTCTCACTTTAAGCTCCATTATTCACCATCTCGCAGACTGATTTCCTCCCCTTCCTCTTCCACTGCATTTGCTCCACCACGGAGCTCCAAACGATCTTCAACATCGTTTTAAAATTTGGACGCACTCCACTCTAGTCCATGACTTCATGTCTTGGCTCCTGGGCGATCTCACCAGGGACGGCCCCTACACAGTAGCTGAGTTATTGGATGATCTCATTTTGCCGCCCGGAGAGATTACTGTACAACCGGCATCTTGATGTTCATTCATAAAATCGTGTCAGAGCCCTGAGGTTGTTCGTTTGCCACCGTGTGATAACTCAAACACCCTCGTGACTCTGACAGGAGTTTCTGTAGCCCTGCTGTGTCCGAGTTGTGTGCAGCGCTTCAGGGCTCCCAGCTGGATAGGGTTTTCTGCAGATGTAAGGAAAGAGGAAAAGTAATGAGAAGAGTCACTCAGCTAAAGACCTCAAAATAGGGTCAAAAATCTGTGATGTGAACTGGGGTTAATTTTCTTTTTCAGCAGGTTGTTTAGGTGAGACTTTTTAAGATGTTTTAATTGTATTTCAAATCAACTGTGTTATGTTTTCATAATGCTTGCATCAGAAACTGTTCAGCTTTGGAGCCATTCAGAATAATCTGTGAGCTGAATCTCCTTTATTGCCCTTATTTTTGAGTATGATTACATTTAAATATTAAAGGGACAGTTCATCCCACCATCAAATGTACATTTATTTCCTCTGCCCTGTAGTGCTATTTTGCAAACATTGTTTTGGTGTGAGTTACCAAACAGTCTTATCACTCTGGCTCTGAAAAGTGAAGCCAAAGCAGAAGTGACTTAAACTTGCATTCTTTCTAGTTGCCAGCAGGGGGTGACTCCTCCAGCTGTCAAAACCAGTCTGATTTCATAGAAGTGTATGAGAAAATGACCCTAATGCTCCCGTCCTCTGTGACCTCAGCAAATGCTTTCATGATGAGTTTATAGTTTCAGTTGCTAGTGCCAAGTCTAAAATATATTCATTTTGTAAATTAGGGTCCTGTTTGCATCAAAAATGATGATAAAGTGAGATATGATTTAGGGTGAGCCTCTTTTGTGACTGACAAGTCACCATATGAGCATCCAGTGTCCTCCTTACAATCATGACGTTTGGTGTCAAGAAGCTAAGATATTAACAGAAAAGCAGTCAGCTTGTGGCTTCAAAAACAGGAATTACCAGACCAATGTGTAACTTCACTTCATTGCTCTGGCCATCTTTTAAATACAGGCTATGGTAAATTGCCATTTTAGTAATTTGAAAGCATTTTCTAGTCTGACAAGGTGTTGTGTAACATAGCAATAAAAGTTAGTAAACTTATACTTTTGTTTTTTTTTAAGCTCCTGTACAACTTGATAAAAGCCTTCCAAGTATCTGCTAATGGTATAAGATAAGGTGGCAGCTGAATTTCACTTGATGTTTAGTTTTAGTTTTAGTTGACAAAATGCAGTTTGTCTCAATTTAGATTAAACTCATTCCTTTTTTCTTACTTGGTGCGTCAATGATCCACATGGTCCACATTAAGACTTCGATTAGTAGCACTCATCTCTGTTAACGATGCTCTTATGACTAGCTTAAAGGCATAGTTCTGGCTGTGGGGGGGCACTTCCCATCATAAGGATTTAGGGAAGTACCGTCTGCTGGTTTACCAACTGCCTCTAATGGTATCCTTATGTGCATGTTGGCCACAGGTACGGGTGAGCTTACTAATAGCAGATGTAGGAAGGAGCCATTTGGCTAGACTCACTGACACGGTGAACTGGCTCGCAGCACGACCCAATCATTCACTCAACCCAACACTTGTTGTGTCCAACTTCCCATTGACTATGAACACGCTCATTTAGAGCAACAGGAGCCAGAGCGTTTGGCACAGGGCTCCTGAACCATCTGCACATGAGGCTAAGTCGACACGATGGATGTTTTGACTGCACTGTTTCTAGATTAAACACTCTCACTCACTGGACAGATCTGAGCTCTTGTTGGAAAATCAAACATGGGGTCAGGAATCAGTTAGATATGTGGTGGTAGCTAGTTGTCAGTCTACAAAATATTTCCACCAACATGGGGGCAGTTTTTAAAGGGACGGATCACCCCCACATCAAATTTGCATGTTCTTCTTCTGGACTGGAGAGTTATTTATCCTTCTAGATTGTCTTGCTGTAAGTTGCCCAGTATGGGAGACTGAATTAACTAAATGGCATTTGTCTATGGGTCCTCAAAGCAACAAAAAACTACGTTAGTAAAACCAAACAGCAGTGTCTCTTTCCAAGGTCCACAAACCTTGTTATTCTATGCCTTTAAGTGCTTTCACACACACTCTCACATCTTGGACAACTTGAGGTTCAGCACTCACCCAAGGACACTTTCACATGCAAACTGGAGGAGCTAGGGATTGAACCATCAACCTAACCTTTAGTAGATGGCCTGCTCTACCGCTCCCTTTGGCTGAGTTTAGTTACCTGCATAATTCCTAGTAGTAGTAGACAGTATAAAGAACAGTTCCCGCATGAAATTGCTTTCATAATTTCTGGAAAGAGACTTTGCCTCTGAGTTTTTGGGTTGTTTTTAGTGCTTTGACTACCACAAGGTTAAAGCACTTGGCAACTCACCCTAAAAGGTCTAAATGGATACTACACTACACTGAACACTACAGGCCAGAGGAAGACATTTGATTTTGAGGTGAACTCTCCCTTTAAGGTTTGAAAGCGATCACAAACAAATACCTTTTCAGGGAACTTAATGGGCAGCGCTGTGACAAGCTGAAACATGCACTGTTTGGACCTTAGTGCTTGGCAGTGAGCTGCCATGGAAAAAGCCTGGAGAGACTAAGCAGAAGCCCCGTGGCACTGACTAATGAGAGCTCGACTGCTCTCTAATGCTGCAGACGAAATCCTTGAAGTGACGCAGAAATGCATTATCACTACTACTATTTGCTTTTAGCTTGATTAGAGCTAATTGAGTGCATGACTAATTTTGGTATGTTGTATAGCTTCAAACAATCTGTCTGATTTGTGGTGCCAGAAACATAAACCTTAAAATGAGTCTCTGATTATATATACTACTAGGACTAATTGAAACAATCACACTAAAGACACTAAATGTGCTGTTGCCGTCATATTGCTGCCAAATTAAAATGAATATTCTTGTGTTAATGCAGGATGAATGATGAAAAGATCTGACAGGGTTTCTGTGGAGCCTTAAAGTCTTTAAATATCTTAAATCAATCTAACCTTAAAATTTTCATTCATTAAAATTTAACATGTCAACATTGGGAACATACAGTATATCACCTTGGACCACCTCCATCCTCCCCATCATCTTTTAGAGCTGAAGAAGCCTTTCAGATGAACCTAAGATGGAAATCGAGTTGCTTTCAGTTCAAGAACATAAGATCAATCATGTGTTTCCCGATTTGATTGTTGATTGGCACTTTGTGTGCAAGGTTGGGACAACCACATTTATTGCCGTTACAGAATTTGAGTTGCTTTGAGTCCATATCTCTCTGTTGTAATGACTGGTAACATACAGGTCATGGTGTATTTTTTGCAGAAAACTTGTGCACAATGGTAATTGAGAGTGAAATCCCATTCCGTGTTCCCAAAATTGCCACGTGTTTGCATGCATTTTGGCCTATATTGATAGCCTGTTTAAATTAGCTTGTCGGACAAAAGATTCGACTGAACCACAAAAACCAAATGACTGGCATCCTTAATCCCAATCAGTTGATGTTGTTTGTCTTCAGTTTTTGGTTTTTGTAAACGTGATTTTGAATTACATTCTGAGCAGCATTAAAAAAAAATCTTAAACCTAACTTTTCTTAAGCTGTAGGAGCCCTGTCCTAATTAAAAGTGAAAAGTACCAAATTAATACCAGCAGGTAGCAGGAACTGGGCACTTGGTGTAGAGCTGTAATTGAACTGCATGAATCCGTTATTTTTACAGTAAAATCTACATTTCTCTCCATGCCTGCAGATGCAGACTTTGTTTGCCTTTGATGAGGAGGAAATGGAAATGAGGAACAAGGTGGTGGAAGATCTGAAGACAGCACTTCGGACTCAGCCGATGAGGTGAGTGAATCTTAACTCTGACTTTTCTCTCTGACCTTTTCTTGGGTTGCAGACAGCGCTGAGCTCTGCACTCCATCCCTACAATTTGACTTGTGGTTATACCACACACCGTAATCTCATTTAATAATGTATCATGCTGCAGCGGAGTCTGTCTCTTGTCACGGTAAATGATCCTATTCATTACTTCAAGCTGAAAAGCGATTAATTAAAGATATTTTCAGGCTTTCACATTTACTTTCTCCTCTCTTACCGTGGTCATTAGCGGCTGTTGGGCCTCACTCGTCACCACAAAGAAACATTCAAGGACATTGGGCAGCCCCCAACACAAACCACCTACATCTCCAAGTCAGCACCTCCTTTGGAGCTGTCCATCAGCCCGTGCCAGTCTTATGAAGCAGTGGTCTGCACCAAAGTGGGGGGTGTTGAGTTTTCTCAAGGACAGTTATAAAATGAGAGACCTCATGTGCAGAGTGAAAAAAACTCAGGGCAGCTCTCATGTCTGGGTTGTGTGGGTGTTTTTGTAGGCCAAGTGTGTGTGGTTGTGTTTGCTCCATCTGCAGATATGTGGGGATCCAAGAGAGTACAACAAAGAACAAAGCTGGTGAGAAGCAGATTCGGAGGTCTAGACAGAAGACAGGAAATCATTAGAAAGTTTCTGCTTTAGACCTTCTGGACCTTCTTGAATGTGAATCTTTATTGGAATATTATAAGGATACTAGAAATAATTGTCATTACCAATATCAGTGAAATCCCAGTATTGATGATATCATGTCTCAATCAAACAAGTCAGATCAATGTAGCTTTAATAGATCTAGACCTCTGATTTTGAGCTGCTTGGATAAGTTTGAGGTCTATCCTTTTGTCTGATATAATGCTAATTATGAGTCACAGATGGAACAGTGGAGCTGTATATCTCTGTTCAGTGAGTGATAAAAGAGAGCGGGGAGTTTTTTCCTCATTTACAGCCTACACTGGTAAGTTGGCACCAAATTAAGATTAACAGTGTTCACAAAGAATGATTTAACCTTTGGTATTTCCTTATTAGTGGATGGAAGTGGACAGATAGCTGAACAGGTAAAACAGTAAAAGGTTATCACATTTGCCTGTTTCGTCATTTGCAATTTTAACTTTTGTGTTTTAAAAAAAATCTCTTCTGCTTAGGCCAGGTAGGCTGCTGCACTTACAATACGCTGGTATTAAAACCGGACTAGGTCCCAAAATATTGGTTCTTGTGAATCTTCATTAACATATAACCTAAGCATTATTTTTCTGCAAACAATATATCAATATCAAAAGTCATACTAATTGAATGTGAGTGTGAAAAAGTCACTGAAGCCATATTTTGTGTATTTAACGTAGTTTATGAGGCCACATAGCAAAAAAGAATCACCACAAAAACAATAAATGGACAGCACCATTGCCAAATTTAAGACATTAATTTGTAGAATTTGCAGGTGCTGGAAAGGTTCAGGTAGTGTAAAGCCATTGAAGTTTGACTGACGACTGTGATATGTTGTTTAAAATAATTTGTTGGCAACTAAAATATATAAATATATAAATATAAATATATAAATAAAACATTTTTGTTTCATGCGCTGCTGAGTGAACATTTGGGTCGTATATGAATAGACATCAAACCCTGAATCTATGCCGTCTAACTCATACTTAGAGACCACAAAGTTTTGACAAAAATGCTTCCAAGTTCCACAGTAATGCATGATGCAGAACAGCTTTTTTATGCTCTTCTTTAAAGGTGAATAAAGTGTGGAGAACAAAGGCTGCTAGCCTGCAAGCATGAGTCGTCTTTAACTTTGAATT
>VUQS01015693.1:10285-28670 GCA_015108495.1 Heterochromis multidens | reverse complement strand
CTCTTGTGGTGCCACATCAGCTTCCTCTGCTTCATCAAAGCAAAGTTTAAATGAGGGCAGTAGGGGCTCCAGCCGTGGTCCATCACTGCCCGGAGTGGCCTCAGGTGATCTATTGGACAGCCAGACTAATTTGTGCTAATATTAGCAAGTTTTATTTTGGGGGACGTGAGGTTAAATAGCACAAAACTTACTAGCATTGACATTTCTGTTATGAAATTATCAAATCTTTGAATTTGTTGTGATAGCACATGGCAAAATTTGGCTGTGGGCAGGACACAACGGTAATAATGGTACATTATACCTCTTCTCTTATGCCTCCCATTGCTGCAGGTCATTTACCCAACAGCTTTAGAATAGGGAGGACAGCTTCATTGCTCCTTTCATCTTGTTCAGAGAGCTCCTCTTTCCACACCCGTGGAGGAACACCGAGACATAGACGGACCCCGGGGTCTGCTGGGGCTCCTGGTACACATCCTGCACAGACACAGCTTATTGATTACACTTGTATTAATTAAGCAGTGTTTGAAATAGGGTGTTGTTATTAACAAAGATCTTTTTTTACAGGAACAAGTTGCTCATCTGGATCCACAACCTCTGGTGCTTCTGTGGTCGTGGCAGTGGTTGAAGGACGCGGCTTGGCCAGAGGAGAGATTGGCATGGCTAGTCTCGATTTGAAATGCCCAGAGCTTGTCCTCTCCCAGTTTGCAGATACAGGAACATATGCCAAGGTAAATCATCCATGTCCTACTGTCATTTAGCACTCAGAACAGGCTGAAAGACATGGACTTCATATTTCAGTCATGTATTATTCATCTGAAGGTCATAACCAAGATTCACATCTTGGTCCCAGTGGAAATACTGATGCCAGACACAGCCAGTGAGAAGGGGAAAGGGACAAAGCTGTTCAAGCTCATCACTGAGAATTTCCCGGTAAAATTACAATAACACACAGTTGTTTTAAACAGATACCCACTTTAAGTAGAGAGTAGCTAACTTGTGCTCATGTATTCACTCAGTTACTAAGTGTGTGGTAAAAACTGCATTTTATTGAGTGTTTTTTCTTCAGGGTGTACCTTTCACTGCAGTGCAAAGGAAGTATTTTAATGAGAAGAAAGGGCTGGAGTACATTCAGCAGCTGTGTGCCCCAGAATTCAGTACTGTCATCATGGAAGTTCAAGCTAAGTATGCCATAGATAGATAGATAGATAGATACTGTAGCTTAATACTTTTCTCATTGCCCAATGTCATCATTCTTTTAGGTATTATTGTCTAGCAGCTGCAGCTGCTTTGCTGAAATACTTAGAGTTCCTCCAGAACTCTGTCTACGTTGCCAAGTCTCTTAAAGTGAGCTTTAAAGGGAGTGAGCAGACAGCCCAAATTGACTCAGCATCTGCCACTAACTTGGAATTGGTGGTTAATAATAGAAACCACAGGTGAGAGGGAAAGCGATGGCAAGAATGCTGTCTTTTTATGTAGTTCCTTTGTTATGGAATGTGACTTTGCCTTTTCTTTTCTATATCTAGGAGTGACCATACTCTTTTTGGGGTACTCAACCACACAAAAACACCCGGTGGTGCCAGAAGGTTGCGCTCCAATATTTTGGAGCCTCTAGTTGATGTGGATACAATCAACATTCGCCTGGACACCATACAAGAGCTGCTGGAAGATGAGGAGCTCTTCTTTGGTTTAAAGAATGGTGGGAAACAGGCACAAACATTTTTAATCATTATAAGTATACTGCATACTGACAATGGGAGCATATCAGGACTGACTGTTTGTTCTTCTGGGCCTTTTAGCCATAAGTCATTTCCTTGACATTGACCAGCTGCTGTCAGTTCTTGTCCAAATCCCAAAGCAGGAAACAGTATGTGCAGTACTTTCAGTGCTTGTGACAATTTTCTGTTTGTTTACTTCTGTGCATTTGTCACTACTGCTACTTTTTTCTACAGATTCAAGTTGCTGAAGCAAAGATCACACATGTCATTCAGCTGAAACACACACTGGACCTGGTGCCGAGATTAAGGGTCTGTGCTGAATAAGAAATCACTGAATGCATTAAAAGTTAATTGTTACTTTGATATAATGCAAATACTGAATCTCTGTTAAAGCATAATGCCATATAAACAGGTGGTGCTGAAGAACTGCAACACAGCTCTGCTCAAGGCATATAGTACAACACTTGAAGATAACAGGTAGTAAACCTTGTGCCTATGTATGATGAAGGGAATTTACTAGTTATTGTCTCCTGTCTACAAACTCATTCCACTGTATACATTTGTGTCTGCCTCAGGTTTGACATGATCCTGGAGCAGATCAAGACTGTGATCAATTATGACACAACCTACCTCAAAGGTAGCCTTAACATGCGCACCCAGAAGTGTTACGCTGTGCGCCCCAACATCAATGAGTTTCTCGACATTGCCCGGAGAGCTTACACTGAGATAGTGGACGACATTGCAGGTGTTAATGCTAGGTGTTTAGCAGATATATTGTCTTGCAGTGTTTATGTAACGTATTCATACATCTGCATGTCATTGTGCTGCATGTTATTGTGCTGAACAGCGCTTGTGAACCAGCTGGGGGAGAAATATGGCTTGCCAGTGCGTACCAGCTTCAGCACCACTCGAGGTTTCTTCATCCAGCTGAAGCTTGAAGGAGTAGTCTTACCAGAAGGGAATCTCCCCTCAGAGTTTATCAAAGTAAGGTCCGCTGAAGGCAGCGAGACTAATTACGAAAAAAAGAGAACTCAGCATTAGCTGTTAACAAAGGAAGCTAAATTGCCTCCAGTGGGACAATAAGGTTGACACTGAATGAAGAGAAAACCTGCATTTCAACATCTTCCACCTCAGGTAACCAAGCACAAGAACAACTATGGCTTCACCACTGCAGACCTGATGAAGATGAACAGCCGTTGTGAGGAGGCCCTGAGGGAAATCTTTCACATGTCTTATGTGTGAGTAGACTACGATCTTGTGACTTACTAACATGAACAGTGAAGTGAAAAAATAAAAGGTAGCTTTGTACTATGACTGTCCTTTACTTAAAAGTTTCAGACTTTTGTACAGTACTGTGCAAAAGTCTTGAGTCACCCCTCATTTCTTTATATTCTGCTAGGAAAATGGAAAATAGGTGTACTGATTTAAAGAAACGTGCAAACATACATGGAAACACAGTATATAAGGCAAAAACAGAGTCTGTACAATTTTAATGGCCTTGAAAGTCAATATTTGTATGACCACCTTTATTCTTCAACACAGCCTGAACTCTCTTAGGCAGCTTTCTTGTAATTTCTTTAAGTAGTCTTCAGGAATAGTTCTCCAGGCTTCTTAAGGACATTCAGAGCTCTTCTTTGGATCTTGGCTGCCTTTTGTTCTGTTCTCTGTCAAGATGACCCCACACTGCTTCAATAATGTTGAAGTCCGGGCTCTGGGGAGGCCAGTCCATGATTGATAGTGTTTCATTGTGTGTTTTTCTATCCAGTTATGCTTTTACTGCATTGGCAGTGTGTTTGGGATCCTTGTCATGCTGAAAAATAGAAATTGTTGCCAATCAAATGCTTCCCAGATATTACTGCATGGTGGATCAAAATCTGATGGTACTTTTCTGTTTTCATAATTCCATCAATTTTGACAAGATCTCCAACACCACTGGCTAAAATGCAGCCTAAACCATTACAGAGCCTCCACCGTGTTTTACAGATGTCGACTGTAGCTGTAGACACTCACTGTTGTACCTCTCTCCTGACCTCCTCTGTACATATTGACAATGATTTGAATCAAAAATTTCACATTTGGATTCATCACTCCATCAGACCTGTTGCCACTGATTTTCATTGCAGCTCTTGTGTAATTTGGCATACCTCAGCCTTTTCTCCTGGTTTCCCTTCATTAAAAATGGCTTCTTGACAGCCCCCCTTCCACTCACCCATTTCTGATGAGGCTTCAGTGAACAGTAGATGGATCAACTGAAGGACCAGATGCATCTCTCGGGTCCTGTGTTAGGTCTTTCCTGGATTTTTTCCTATTTCTTAAGGACTTGACTTTCAGATACTGTTCATATGCTGTAGATAGATTTTTAGGCCTGCCACTTCTTTTGTCCTCCACTTGTTCATTATCTTCAGTTTTTTTAAGGACATACCTGCCAAGTTTTTGGTTAATAACTCTTTGAGAATCAGCTTGATGGTGCAAAAATACAAAAATGCTGTCAAACTGTGTTATCTTTGGCATTTTTCATAGATTCAACTAAACAAATTATGTGTTTTTGAGAAAGATTGCTAGTCCTAAACTGCTTAAAGATACAATTTAAAATTGGTCCTTGCTAAGTTGTTTGTTGTGTGAAGACACAACACTGGTTCATTCCTTTAGTTAGTTGCCTTTTTTGTGCTTGAATGATTCATAGGTCAGTGTTAAGTGGCTTAACAAAACTGGTCAGGTACAAAGACTTAAGTGTCTTAACAAACAAAAACATTCCTCTGAAAATGGGCAGGTACACGGACTGGAATGAAAATGAGCAAAAAAGCTGCCAATGTCCAAAGAAAAACTTTGAAAGACCTTCAGAAAGCCTGGAGAACTTTTGCTCAAGAGCACTTTAAAAAATGTACAAGAAAGTCTGGCTCCTTGGAAGCAAAATATGAAGAACTGAGGAGTTTGCACAGTATTGTAATTACAGAACTTCTTTGATCTTTTGATTAGTTGATTTGTTATGTAATGTTGTTTTCCCTTCTTAGATAAATGGAGATGCCTTTCAATCTGGAGCCTATTAATTTTCAAAATATGTGATTTGTTGCCAGAGACTGGCTATAAAAACCCACAAAAATAATTGGGGGGTTAATTAAGACCTTTAAAACCAGTTATTCAACTCATTCATTAAAAGGGTGTGTGTACATTTTCCTCCTGGACCAAGTTCTGGTTTTAATTATGCTTAAATGGACAAATTTATTATACTTTGTTGTACTTTGTGTCCACTAGGGGGCACTGTTTGTTAGCTATAATTTCTGTCCAGTGCAGTTTCTATTCCCCTGTATCATGTAACTTGTCTCCATGCAGGGTGATATGCCAGCTGCTGAGAACTATCCATGAGCACATTCACTGCCTTTATAAGCTCTCTGATGCTGTATCCATGTTGGACATGTTGCTGTCACTGGCAAATGCGTGCACCATCTCGGACTACGGTAAGCATGAATCACTGTTGATTTCAGCTCTCAAGTCAGTCAGACTGTCAAATTAACCGTGAAGAAGTCTGAACTGTTGTCTGAGGGAGTGCTGTGTGCACACAAGGCAGCACCCAGCCATCGTCACACATGACAGCCAGAAATGCCTCTATTGAACTGGCAGCTCTGCTGGCCTCAGTTCTTTTCTGTGTTTGCCGTGGGCAGCACCAGCCCAATCAGCCATGTGGGTGGTGAGTGCTGGCCCTCAGCTGTCTGAAAGTATCGCTCTATAGACACGTGCTGACTGCCTGCCCCCTTTCTATCCCAGCCAGCTTGTACTCAGATTACCCTTCTTACATAACTGTGCACTGGTGTGCTGTACTTACCGAGACAAATCTCCCCAGCAGAGGAGCTAACTGCCTTTTACCACTACACACCTACTCTCAGAAATCAGTGTGTTACTATATTGTGACACCTTTAAGTGAACCAGCAATAAATTGTATATAAATTAAATTTTATAGATGGTATGTGTATGTTAGAAAATGAACACAGCATAGGTATGAAAGTAACAGCGTAGCTGTATTTTTATGTTGTTTTTTTTTCACCAAACCATAGAAATGAATGTAAGGCTGTGTATGTAGGCAAAGTTATTGTTTTGTGTTTTTCTGTTCTGTCTGCCAGTGCGTCCAGAGTTTACAGACACGCTGGCCATCAAGCGGGGTCGTCACCCGATTCTGGAGCAAATTGGTGGACAGCAGCCCGTATCGAACAATAGCTACATCTCTGAGGGCAGCAACTTTGTCGTCATAACAGGACCTAACATGAGTGGCAAATCCACTTACCTCAAACAGGTGGCGCTGTGTCAGATCATGGCTCAGATAGGTCAGCAGGAAGTTATATACACCCACCCCCCCACCCCCATGTGAATTTGGAATGTAGGCCCGTTCATTTCTGTGCATTAATTTGACACTGTATTTTTATTTCAGGCTCTTTTGTCCCTGCTGAGTATGCTTGTTTTCGTGTTGCCGATCAGATCTTCACCAGAATTGGTGTAGATGATGATTTTGAAACTAACTCTTCCACCTTCATGTTGGAAATGAAGGAGGTAATGTCTTCTTTCAGTTGCACACATTCCTAAATTTCATGTGCAAACAAAACAATCAATCAACAAGATCATTAATATGTAATTAACTGAATGTGTCTTTCCGAAAGATCTCTTACATAATCCACAACGCAAGTGACAGGTCCCTGATTATCATAGACGAGTTGGGGCGTGGTACTAGTGCTGAGGAAGGCATTGGTATTTGTCACTCAGTCTGCGAGTTCCTCCTTAGCCTAAAGGTAGAGTTTGCCCCAGTACAGCCCTGCATCACAACTCTTCTCCCTAAATTGAAAACCAGATGGTTCAGGTTCTTATGCACCACATTAACTAATTTATTATAGCCTTTTGTTATACACCTCTAAGATCAACAGTGGAACAGTACAACCAACAAAGGGATTGCGCATTCTCACTTAATCTTTAAGGTGTGTCCTATTTCTTGCAGGCGTTCACGCTGTTTGCGACGCACTTTCTTGAGCTGTGCCAGCTGGAGTCTCTCTATCCGAATGTGGAGAACCAGCACATGCAGGTTCAACATACACGCAGTGGTGACACTGGTGCTGAGAGCGTGGTATACACATATTTGTTGAATCGAGGATGCTCTGAAGAAAGGCACTACGGTACAGTCAGTGAAATCCAACAATAGCCCTGTTGGTATTTTTCATGGAAGCGGTTACAGAGGTTGTTTTTTGTTTTTCTAGGTCTGAGAGCAGCAGAAATGACTGCCCTTCCAACAAGCGTAATTCAAGAGGCAAAGACAGTTGCTTCTAACGTTAGCCAACAGCTTTTGGTATGGTTGAGAAAGATCGGGTTTTGACTTTTTGTCCTAACATCTTTGGGTCTTCAACGTCTTCTCTGTGCCTTTAATTCACAGTCCATTTTAGCCAGTGCGTTTATGGCAGGCCCCACATTTTGTGCCACAGTATAACAAACTTTAATCACCAAGAAGCCAGCATTAGACCCTGAGAGAATCAAATGCTGTGCTATGGCTAAATATGTATTTTACAATTAAATAAGCCTGGTTTCAATCAGAGAATTTCTGGATAAAATGAGAAGACCTAACATATTTTATTCTTTCAGGCTAAACATCACACTGATCCAGAAACTCAGAGGCAGCGAGCTGTGTACCACCTTGCCACTCGCCTGTTGCAGACTGCCAGAAACTCCAGACTAGACCCCGACAGCCTGCGAACGTATCTAAAGGGTTTAAAGAAGCAGTATGAGGCAGAGCTGCAGGCTGCAGGGCAAGCAATGTCCATTAATGCAGAGGAGGAATGACTGGCCTTTCACTGTGGAGAGGCTTTCGTTCACTGTTTTTGTCTGTGATCTTGACATGGCATACTGAGTTTTAAGATGACCTTATTTGACATAAATAGAGTGGTAATGCTATCTGAGTATTTTTTACAAATACAAACAATGTCGTAATACCTCGTTTCTGTGTAATTTTGGAGTGTTTGTGATTTTTAATGTAATGTAAAACATGGCAAAATACGCATTAAATTAATACAATCCTGGTACCTCAGTTTAAAGTGACATAATTATTGCTGTTAGGCATAATGGTTATTAAAGATCTGCTGGAACTTGTCATACAAACATAGCACTTTTTCGTACTCTTGTCTGTAGACTTTGGGGAAGTGCACTGGACCACTCCCCTTATTGCCTTTCACTATCGTAAGATTTATGAACCAAGAATGTGTCGAAAGGGCGGCGCCTTGTTCTTATTTGTAACGTGATGACTGGTGTCCTTCGGTGTGCCACGAGTCACAAAACGAGCGATCCTTAGCAGGCTGATTATGACCCGCCCCCGCGAACCAGAAACAGCATAGTCTCTGTGACGGATAGCGCAGAAGAAAGCCGGGTTGGAGCTGCCCTGGGAAGGCAGGAGTCTGCTGGTGTCAACGCAGAGCAACGCCATTTCACCACTAGCTAAGGGAACAGCAAACTGAAGCTACAGGTATTTCGAGCGGCTGTTTCAGCAGATCTTCTGGTTGTTTCTTGTGGGGGAAAAAAGCCGCTCGTCGCGTACTTAGCACAGTTTAGCTCTTCACGTAGGCCTGGGAACGGCCCTCAGGACTTTAACGGAAGGATGGGGAGTCAGACCGGGTCAGAGATTTCAGGAGAGAGGGAGGCTAGGATCTGTGGAGGAATGAGGCCCGTGTGGGCAGATGTCCAGCCCTCCAGAGAGTGTGAAAGAGAGCCAAACTATCCCGGTTAACATTTTATGTGGTCAGTTTTGTCGCTGAAGACTTCCTCTGTACTAATTGGATTGGGCAGTCTAGGCTAGTGCCTGGCTCTCGGTAGTTTGCTAGTTAGCTAGCCCATTCATAGTGTCCAGCTATAGCCGCTGAGTTGAACTTAAAAAGTGGTGACGAGTCTTTTTCCTTATGGATTTAACCACTGTAGCAACTATTTATGGCCATGGCCGGAACCTAGTTAAACCCCAGCAGTTGAACATTTTTGCTCGTCATTCTGGGAAGTGCTCTTGGTGACATGTTACCTTTTCTTTCGCTTTCGTAGTTTATTTGATTGTGACGTGTGACATATGACCCAGCCTGGCTAGCTTGACAAGGAGCTTAGACCACTTCTGCTTCTTCTGTGATTACATGCTGCATTTATCGACAGTGCTCCTCTTGGTGTAAGAATAGCTGCCACTGCGTATCTTGGTTGAGTAGTCAGCACAAGGCCCACGATGCTACATGTGGCATGACATAGCATGCTGGGACATTTAGTACTCAGCTGGTAAATGATGAGGTGATATGAGGGGATATCACCATGTCTCTAAGGCAAGTTTAGGTGCTGGCAATTATAATGTGGGTGGTGACCAAAGACATTACTGTGGGAAAACTACTACATTGTTAAACTGACTTTACTGCTAAGTAAACATTGAACTAAAGTAGTTCTCTAAAGGTCCTTGAGATTCCTTCCAAGACCTCATTGGCCCCATTTTGAGAAACCTTTAGAGTTATCCCACAGCTGCTTCTCTCTTTTTGAAGAAGGCATTGTCAGTTTTGCTTTGTTGGTATCTTTTACAGTTTCTTTGAGGTCTGTCTGTAGATAGGTTCTAATCTGGAGTGTTTTACTTCATTCACTATGTCATACTTTCAGGTTTCCTTGATAAAACCTGACCAGGGAGAGCACATCTTTGCAGAGAACTTATTTGTTAATGTTTTCCAATATAACCAGATAAAGTCACTGCGTACTTTGGTACTTTTAGTTTATTGCCAGAAGGATTATAAAGGTGAACATCACTATTCAGAGAGAGCCAACTTTCAGTTGACCCAACTATAAATCTAAACTACATCATTTTTAGTTAGCTGTAATCTCAGTCTTCCTGGGTAAAAGGTGCTGTTGTTAGTGAATACAATTTTTCTTACATTTTTATTAAGAATTTCAAAAAACATGTCATCATTGTACTGTAGTAATCATTGTTGTAATCATTATTCTTTAAAACATTTTTCACATCTATAAATATGTATGTCTGTATAAATATATAAAAGTGCACAAAAAACAAAAGCAGAATACAAACAAAAAGACAAGTAAATTAAATACAAATGACATGTAGGGATCAGGTTGAAATAATGGTGCCTTACTAAAAGGGCAAAAATTAACACGCTGACCAGTTTCCTTTAGAAGACAATGGAGGAGGAAGTACAGCAAACAGGGGTATATTTTTAACCTCCTGTTTGTTGTTTGTGGTCTGTGCTCCTCTTTTCTGTTTTCTTACCCCTCAGTCCCCAACTGGCAGGGGCAGGTGGTTGCCTCTTCCTAAGCCAGATGTCACTTCCTGTTGAAAAGCAGGTCTTCTTCCCCGCTGTCACTAAGTGCTTACTCAGAGCAGACCATCTGATCATTAAGGGTTTATTCTCTAATATTCAAAAGTCTTCATCTTGAAATGGCTGTATGTATACCCTGTATAATATTGTACTTTAAAGAAGCAGTTTCTACATTACAAAGATGTTCTTCATAATTTTGATAACATCTTGTAGTATCAAAGTTTTTTTTTTTCATAATCTGAAAGTAATTATAGCATTAACACATGAAGATAAAGTGACTGCTAGTGCACCTCTTACAGTTTTTGTGTGTGGGGAACCCCCCCCCCCCCAAACTCTGCAGCTACAGTTGTTACAATTAGTTATAGCTATTATATTAATTAATATTATTACTGCTTGATTACATTTTGTAACACATTTTCATTTGCCTAGCCCACCATTTTAGTGTAGGTTTGATCAGATAAAACAGTAGTTACATTTTTATTTTTCATACAGTTTATTACACTTACATTGGCTGTAAAATGTACACTAGAGAAATTGTACACTTAACTGAAGTAGCTCTAATTTTCTGTACTATCCTGGAGTATAGATGTGCTTTAAAATGACTTGTTGCCTGTTTAAATGTATTATGTATGCATGACCTGGTTTTCAAGTACTGTCTGCAATGCTTTTTGGACCTGATAGTTATCAGGAGTTGCCTCTGTGTCCACGTCTGCCAAATAAAGAGTGCTGGCCAGCCAAGTGGTTAGATTCCGGGGAACCAATAACCCGGGAGGGCTTTGTCCTCCGGGCTCATTTTGATGCTGGAAGAAGGCTTAGGCTGTACAATCTCATGGACCTTCCACTCTGAGGGTTGGGACTCCAAGCAAGCAAGCAAGCAAGCTTTATACCTTTATACTTCTTACTCCACCCTCACTTTAAATGCCAGGAAGCAATGCTGAGTTATTTTGACACATAATGTACTCTGGCATGGGAGTGTCCTGGAATATACAATCAACAATTTCCTGATCTAGTAGCCACTGAAAGTTAATGATTTTATTTATACCAGAACCTTGTTGTGTATTTAATACATAGTTTAAAAGGGCTACTTTATGTTTTGACCTTATGTTTATAAAACCTGCAGTGTGTGTCCAGCTAGTTGATGTCAACGTTTAGGGCAATCTTATCCAGAACTCTGATATGCATTTTTGGGTTTTAAGGGCTGCTTATTGGCCTAAGTGTAAAGCTTTTCAGCTCCAAATGAATGGCACATTTTCTAATGAGGTCAATGGTAAGATACCAATATAAAAGACAAGGAGAGAGTAAAAACTCTTATAAAGACCACATCTTGGTGCATGCTTGCAGAGTATTCTTTAAACAAACAGCTATTGCACTGCTCACAGTTAACATATATTTATGAATTTGAGTGTGAAGGAATTCAGTCCTTTACACAGACAGTTTTTAAAGGTACAGAAGGGGCTTGGTTGAATAAGGCAACCATTTTTAATCAATTATTAAGATGAAACAATCTGATGTATTTGAGTCAAAGTAAAATAAAAATGTTATATAATAAAAACTGGAACAAAAAAATGTTTCAAAGATGTTACATAACAGGGAGCTTTTAGCTTTTTAATAGGGAGTTTGTGCTCATAGGAAAAGCTTGTTGTTTCAAAGCAAACAGTTTTTCAAAATTGGATCAAATAGTAGTCATAATGAGCTTGATACTTTTATGTTGTGCTTGTAATGAGAAGGGGCGGGGGAGTGAAACAGTATCAACATTATACTAAGCCTGTCAGTCCACAGGAAGCCCTGCAGTGGAAAGTTATTCTTAAATGTATTATCATGGGTAATCTGCTTAATCCAAATTACTAAAGACGTCTGCTCTACAACACTGACTCCTACGCTGTATTGCTGCCACAAATCTTGAGTATAGTATGGGTTTGTGCAGCACTTCAGGTCACTCACTGTCACTGCCACTCTATATTGTTAGCGATACAATACTGCTGCCGTCACCCAGGGCTTAACTTACCCCCATTGTCAAAACACGGTGATTTTAATTTTTTTGATAAGTCACCATTTTGCACATGGTATTGTTTACACAACATACTTTCCAGATGCAGTAATATTTGAAAATGTTTCTTTATTATTATTTTTTCAATCAAAATTGTTGCCATTGCTGTTGACTCTTGCAGCACCACCACCTCAGATGTGTCTTTTCTGCTAAGAATGTGACAAAAACATATCTAGTTGATTAAAGAGAAAAAGATATGAGCTGGGGGGGGGGAATGAAGCCTAAAGGGGAAATATGGGGAAAAATGCCAGTTTTATGCTAGTTTATTCTTGCTGCATAGCCTTGAGGAGTCAGTTCAAGCTCAACACATAGTTCCTGGAAAAATGTTTGGCAGATGCTAAACTGATGAAGTCTCAGGACCTCTTGACTCTGTAAACTCTGTTTGTGATGGAGGAACATCTTCTTTTGGCTTTAAGCAGGCGGGGGCTGAACTGCAGCTGCAGCAGATCTCATCCTGTGACACTTGAATGTAGGTGTATTTTTGCCCCTTGCAAATCCAGTCCGATATAAGTTTAGAATAACCACCATGTCATTCTTGTGGGGGCTGAAGGAGGGAGATGACTATTTAAGAAACTGTGAGCCATCTTCTTTTTAGCCTAGTTGCCTTTCTAATGATTTTGACCTATTTGGTCCCCTTTTAAACAAGTGCAAATGAAGTTCACTCTTACCGTCTGTGTTTTAGGTACAGCTCTCTCTCTCTCGATGGATAGATAGATAGATAGCTCTAGCTCTATATCTATAAATATAATATGAAGTTACACAAATGTACATATGTTAAGCTGTGTGGCTGGGGGACTCTTTTCTAATTGGATCATATCGCTAAGAGGGGGGCAGGGTGTCAGTAAGAGTCTTCTCTCACACCTTCTCAGCACTACTGGTGTACTTACACTCCAGCTCCTACACACACACTTCATAATCCATTTTCACTCATGAACTCCACCCGGAGAATCAGGTCTGAACATTGTTCCGAGTTCTTTAACCATAGAGCGTATGTAAAGATGGATGAGGTTTCTGGGTCTGAATAGTGAATTCAATGTCCAAGTGAATTTAACCTGCATTCTTTCTGGTTTCAAAAAGGCATCTGGCTGTAAGGAGATCTATGGAGCTATCCTTCACTCTCTTGCCTGTGAGCGCAGAAAACCGTTTCCTGTTGAGTTTGTCTTCTCAGTTGCAAGTTTCAAGTCTTACTGAATACAGCATGTTGTTCATTTTGTATATTATAGTCCCCAAAAGGAGAACAAAGCAGGGTAATCTTTACAGTGTGAATGAAAAGGTGCTAGCCTATGAGCATGCAGTTTCTTTGCCACCTTGAGGGATCCACCCTTCACTTGTCACATTCAGCCATCACACTGGCTCTTCTGACTGAAATTTAATATGCTCTCGGAGAGACCCAGGCAGACTTGTTAGATGGAAAGGAGCAGCAAGCTGACTGGGAATATAAATCATATAAATCTCATTCTCATATCAGTCTCAAAATTTGAGCAGTTATGGCCTTGGGATCTGGTATTTAGCTGTCTGTCAGTTGCTTTTGTAGGTTGAAATTTGTTAAAATGTCAAACATAGAGTAAGTGTAATGTATTGGCAGATGCTCAACATAATGTGAATTAAACAAAACAAGTGTCCTAAACTAAACATTGTTTTGTTTTTCTTGGGGTTTTTTTCCCCCGTTCAGAATGGCGGTGGATATCTACGACTCTCAGTACCTGCTCATCCTGGCCCCTTCACTGGTCATCGCCCTCATGTTCCTCTTCTTCTGGCTTTTCATGAAAGAAACCTCCTACGATGAGGTGCTGGCCAGACAGAAGCGTGACCTCAAGTTGCCACCAACCAAGCCAGACCCCCGTAAAAAGAATGAAAAGAAGAAGAGCAAGAAAAAGGAGAGTGCCAGTGGAGGAAGCGGAGGTGGAGGAGAGTCAGAGGAGGATCTGCGGGATTTCGATGTGGCTGAGGGTGCTAACAGCTCCACTATGGAGGTAGAGGAGGAACTTGCATCAGCTGCTACGCCTGATCCTGCTCCACCAACACCCACTCCCTATGTGCCTGTTTCGGTGTCACCAGAGGCTCCTGCTGGTCTGAGAGAGAGAAAGAAGAAGGAGAAAAAGGCTGCCAAAGCTGCTGCCGCTGCTGCTGCTGCTGCCGCCGCCGCCGCCGCCGCTGCCACCACCACTGCAGTTTCTCCATCTGAGGAGCCAGAAGTGAATGGCTCCAAGCCAGTCAGCCGCAAGACAGAGCCACCTTTGGCTGCAAGCAAACAGTCCAGCCCACCCTCACCAAAACATGAGGTTCAGGTCCAGATCCAAGCTGTTCAGGCTCCCGTTCAAGCTCAGACACCTCCCCAGATATCTGGGAAAAAGAAGGAAAAGAAGAAACAAAAAGTGGAGTCTGGTTAGTAACCAAGAGTAATATTTAAAGTAGGTGTGTTGCTGTGTTTCTCTGAGAAAACATGAGAATGCTAAGTAGCAGTTTCGTTTGGTTAGTATTTCTTTGAAGTTACTGCGGTTGCTGGAAAACTGAGAATATTGCTGCATTTGCTACTTTCTCAAGTTTGGACATTTATGCCAGTAACTTTAATGATAATTGAACATTCTTATTTAATCAATCTCAAGGCAGACTGAGAAGGTATTCTCAACTTGCTGTCCTGTCATTCCAGCAGATGAGCAGCAGTCGGAGGTTAAAGTAGAGCAGGCCCCAGCTACAGTCAAAAAGGAAGCTCCCAATGTGGGTGAAACCAAAGTTTTAGATGGTGCAACTCAAAGTGTGACCAGTGGAAAAAAGAAGAACTCTGCTAAGAAGCAGAAGACTGAGCATGGTAATGTTATTAATAACTATAAGTAATAATTAACACTAAATTATATTTCAGTTTCTTGAATTTCTCAAGATAAAAGCTTAAACTGAAACCTGCAAATCTAATAAAGAATATTTTCTGAAATCCAGTTGATGAAGCCCACATTTTGGCAGACTCAGCAGCTTCTGCCAACCACCAGGCAGCCCAGAATGATGATAATGATGCACCATCCAAAGGGTCTGGCAAGAAGCAGAAAAATGAGACAGATAAAGGTAAGGGGTGAAAACAAGGGTTTTTTTTTTTCCCCAAAATATTGCTGAGCTCTTTTAAACTGGATCTCTTGCTTTTGTTTGCTTTAACAGAGAACACGGAGGTGAAACTGAAGGAGCTGCTCTCTGGTCTGTCCAGCTTGGCTCTGTCAGAAGCAGAGGCTGTCAGTGTGATGGCTCTCCTCCGAGAGAAGAGCCCTAATGCCGTGGATGCCTGGCACAAGGTGAGAGATTAATAAGCGATAAGCTTGAATTAGGTGTTGTCATAAATGACATTCCACACTATTTGCATTTGGCAGGCCACCTGGTATTTGTAGTTGGACTTCCTGTGCCTTCTTTTAAAATGTCCTGTCTTTCACTGCCAGTCTGCAACTAGGCCTGACCCAGCTGTCCAGGAAAGAGAGAAGCTTCTGACAACTCTGCAGGAGGAGGCCTCCATTGCCAAAGACAAAGTGAAACAGCTCAGTCAGGTCTAGATTCCAATCTTTTTTTTTTTCTAATGAATTGCAACATGACTGATTTACTTCCAACTTAATCACCGTAATGCTGGAATAATTCCACTCGGGCTTAATTTGCCTTCATACTGCTGTGCTTCAGGAGCTGCAGGTTGAGAAGCAAAAGACAAACAGGGTAGAATCAATGATGAGGGAGCAGCGTGCAGCCATGGAGAAGGAACTGGGGAGCATGCAGGCCAAAGCACAGGGCAGCTACCAAGAGCTCCAGACAATGCAAATAAAGGTGAAGGCTTGCATTTGAATTATTATCTGTATAGTTGGTATTGTATTATATTTGATAACACTTGCATAACTGTTAGTACTGTGGGAGAAATCAGGAATTTAAAAAATGTGAAGTAAATAGAACTTCTGGCAACTTCTTCAACACACCATGGAGAGTTGGTGAAGACTGAACCCCATTGTTTGTGTGTAGTTTCAGCAGGTGAGGGAGCAGCTGGAAGGCCAGATCACTCGACTGCAGCAAGAGAACGGTATCCTGAGGGACGCAGTCAGCTCTGCCACCAACCAGATGGAGAGCAAGTCAGTGTTACACAGCTGTTCACACTCCCTAGAGCTCCATACATGTCTCATGCTCAACTTAGTGAAACATTCATAGTGATTCAAACTAATTCACGTAGTCACCTCATTGTCATTTTAGCCTGTCTGCCATTAAACAAAAGCCTAAGCTATATGTAGATTGTTTCTGCTACAGCTTCTCATAATTATGCTTCAACAGTTATTTTCATGTTATGTACATGTGCTTGATAGGAATTCGGCCGAGCTAAACAAGTTGCGTTCCGAGTATGCAGGCCTGATGAAAGAGCTATCAGACAGCAACAGCAAGCTGCAGCAGGAGGAGCACCAGAGGAAGTCACTGGAGGTCAGCTACAAGCAGAACGTGTCCCAGCTGGAGGTACGCTAATCCAGATGCGCAGTGTGTTTATTTAGGCTGTGCTACAGTTTCCCCAGCTGAGACAAAAATGAACTGAGTTGTGCAAAACCTGGACATGCTTCAAATCTGGTTAGTGGGTGTGGCAGCATTACTAGGGAAATGGGAGGAGGTTGTAGTGGAAGTCCTGGTGAGGGTTATGGGAAACAGAACCTGAGCTGGAAGGATTTTGTTGCCTTTGGAAGCAGGAATGTTTGAGGCTTTGTGCTGTGTATAAACAACACTTTTACTGCTAGACACTCAGATCAGCCTTTTCTGACTTTTCACGGACCACGATCATAAGATGGAGATTTAAATTGCTGGCTCGACACAAACAATGTCTTGGTAAAGAACTTTAGCGCAATCCCAAGACTTAAGAATTGCACTGTGTAGAAAAATCAGCGAAACAGTCCACATATATAGATTCATAAGCCTGTAGATATTCTGATGGATTTCATGAAGCTTAAAGTTTTAACTTCCTCTGCAAAATTGATACAATCACTTGTTAGCCAGTATAATATATGGAAGGAAGGTGTTCACCGAGTTATGCATCTGTCTCCAGGTCCAGCTACAGGATGCTAAGCGACGCTGGGAAGAACTGCAAAACTTCCTCCACAGTGTCAATTCTGAAAGAGAGAAACTTCAGACCTCTAAACAAGGTGATAAAACATATTGTGACACCAAGAAAAGCTTTCAATTTCTGTGAATTCTAAAAGTGAAGGTGGCTCAGTGACTGCTGTTGTGTGGTTGCAGAGCTCCACAGTCAGCTGCTTGCAGTTGAGACAGAGATGAACAACAAGAACAAGGAGATCCAGACACTACACAACAGCCTGACTGAAGCTATGGTCTCCAAGGAGCGGCTGGAACAGAAATTGATGGAACTTATGGAAATGTCCCAGCACAGTATGCAGGACGACTCACTCCAGACCCGGGTTCAGGTGATGCATTGCTACACAATAGAAGTCCATCACATTGTATAATTTTGCTCACGACTCCTAGTGACAACCTAATGCTTACTAATAATCTCTGTTTAACAGGAACTTATGAATGAGAATAAAGGTCTTCAGGTCCAGAATGAGAAGTTGCAAGTACAGAATGAGAGCCTGCAGGCCCAGATCTCTTCACAGGTAAATGGGTCAACTTCACTCACCAATGATTAAAGTCAGTATGGGATGTATACCTACATAGCTGTGTGTGAATGTAGGCTAATGAGATTTCTGTTTGATATCTAGGCCACCCATGTCTCCCACATTGAGGAACTGCAAAAGCTGTAAGAAAGATTTCATCTTCTCAGACATTGTGTTTGCATTCCAGGTGATATCATTGAGCTTTATTTCATCTCTTTCCCTGTTTTGCCTAGACTGGCTGAAAAGGAGTTGCAGCGAAAGAGTCTGGAGGATTCTCTAAATGCTGAAAGGAGCAGTGGGGCTAGTAGAGAAACTAACATGCAGGTATAGTCAGAAGAGCACTTCATCCACAGATTCTTATACTAACATTACACTGGTTCATTAATCTGCAGGAATGTGTTGTTGTGTTGAGTGGGAATATAGACTGAGGACCATGTACACCACCCTCCCAGAAAGAGGGCATGTTCAGATTTGCTGATATTTTGGGCTCAGATGACAAATTGATTTAATGCACTTCTCTGTATTGTAAACCTAAGACAGAATTATGAATTCTGTATAATTTTCAAATAATTGCACAGTATGTCAGATCCTCTATTGTCTTAGCATAATAAGTGTTGTCTGTATTCATCTGCAGGCCCTGCACAATGAGAACATGTCACTGAAGGCAGAGATTCAGAATCTGCAGGCTCAGATTTCTGATCAGGTTAGTTGTGT
>VUQS01015690.1:2698-22935 GCA_015108495.1 Heterochromis multidens | reverse complement strand
ATCTACATGGATGTTAAAATCACCCACAATAATGATTTTATCTGAACTCAGTCCAGGTGGACGATAGATAACAACAAATAAAACTGGTTTTTGAGTTTTCCAATTATGATGGACGAGGCTAAGAATCAGGCTTTCAAATGAAATAAAACTCTGTCTGGGTCTATGGTTGATTAATAAGCTGGAGTGGAAGATTGCTGCTACTCCTCCTCCTCTGCCTGTGCTTCGAGGATTCTGACAGTTAGTATGACTCGGGGGTGTTGATTCATTTAAACTAACATAATCATCCTGCTGTAACCAGGTCTCTGTAAGGCAGAGTAAATCAATATGTTGATCAATTATTAAATCGTTCACTAACAGGGACTTAGAAGAGAGAAACCTAATGTTTAATAATCCACATTTAACAGTTTTACTCTTTGGTGCAGTTGAGGATGCTATATTGGTTGAGAAGTAGTCTGAAATTGTGATCTCTGACTTAAATAAACAAACTATGTAAATTACAGGTTCAACATTGATCATATGAAGGATTAATATGCTGTATTTTCTTTCCCAACTTCTTCTAAACAGAATTGGAAACTACATTTTCTTTCTGTGCTCTTATGAGAGGGAAGGAACCATCACAAAAGTGCTTTAGTTCTAGACTTTCCCACAGCGGGAGGAGGCAGAACAAAGAACAACAATGCCCTAGTATTTGCGTGTTTGTGTGTTCTCTTTTTCTACTTCACTAACTTATTTCAGTTGCTATTCTGTCTCATATCTTCACTGGGTTTTAGTAGGGGTGCATCCATATATCAGCTTATTGGTTTATGAGCCATGTGTTTCTTGTGAGAGTATTCGCTTTTATAAACCAATAAGGAGTTACAGGGGGATAAAGGGTGAAAATGCTTTGCACTCTGGTCTCATGAGTTCGTCCCTGTCTTTCTCTCTCTCTCAGGCTGCACATGTATGGCGTTTGCGAGGCTTGGAGGGGAGTTTTGCCAAGCCCAGCACCTGCTGCTTATTGTGGACAAGTGAAAAGGAGACATCAGCGAGGCACACTCACTGCCATTCACGCACACAGGTGAGTGAGCATGAAGGCGGGCAGTTCCCTCATTCAGAAATACAATCTAAGTAAAAGGTCTAATGCTGGATTTATTAAATCTATGGCATAGGCTCCAGCAATTCTTCAACTTCAGAGCACTGGAGTCCCCATTCATTCAATTTGATCTTTTTGTGGAGTTTGTTTCTCCAATAAAAGCTTTACTTCTACCTCCTGACAGCCATGGCTCCATTTTATGTCTTTACAACTAACGATGAGATATAAGATGAGTTTAGGATTTTAAAAAATTGTCATGGAATAACGAGGAAGACAGGCTTCACCTGGCCATGAAATGCCTTTTTAGTCATTTGTCCAGTTATTTAAAAAAATGATGTAATTCCTAAACAGTTATTGGAGTACTTTTGTGAAATTAAAGCTTAAACTCTGCACACAACGTTGTGTAATAGTCCAAATACTTATGAACCTGACTCTGTTTCCAAACTGAAGCTACAGTGCATCCAGAAAGTATTCAGTGCTTCACTTGTTCCACATTTTGTCATGTTACAGCCTTATTCCTTATTTTTAGCCTTATTTTTCACCATAAAATTCTACACACAATACCCCATAATGACAAAGTGAAAAAAGTATTTTTGAAATGTTTGCAAATTTATTAAAAATAAAAAACTTAAATCTAACATGTACATAAGTATTCACAGCCACTCCTTTGTTATCTTGGCTGTGTGCTTAGGGTTGTTGTCCTGTTGAAAGATGAACCTTCTCCCCAGGCTGAGGTCCAAAGCGCTCTGGAGCAGGTTATCATCAAGGATGTCTCTGTACATTGCTGCATTGACCTTTCCCTCGACCCTAACTAGTCTCCCAGTTCCTGCTGCTGGAAAAACATCCCCACAGCATGATGCTGCCACCACCATGCTTCACTGTAGGGATGATATTGGCTAGGTAATGAGTTGTGCCTGGTTTCCTCCAGACATGACGCTTGGCATTCAGGCCAAAGAGTTCAACCTTTGTTTCTTCAGACCAGATAATTTCATTTATCATGGTCTGAGAGTCCTTCAGGTGCCTTCTGGCAAACTCCAGGCAGGCTGTCATGTGCCTTTTACTGAGGAGTGGCTTCCATCTGGCCACTCTACCATACAGGCCTCAATAAGGCCCTTCTTCCCTGATCGCTTAGATTGGCTGGGCGGCCAGCTCTAGGAAGAGTTCCGGTGGTTCTAAACTTCTTCCATTTACAAGTGATGGAGGCCACTGTGCTCATTGGGACCTTCAATGCTGCAGAAATTTTTGTGTTCCCTTCCCCAGATCTGTGCCTCAATACAATCCTGTCTCGGAAGTCTACAGATAATTCCTTGGATTTCATGGCTTGGTTTATGCTCTGACATGCACTGTCAACTGTGGAACCTTATATAGACAGGTGTGTGCTTTTCCAAATCATGTCCAGTCAACTGAACTTACCACAGGTGGACTCCAATCAAGTTGTAGAAACATCTGACAGATGATCAGTGGAAACAGGATGCACCTGAGCTCAATTTTGAGTGTCATGGCAAATGCTGTGAATACTTATGTACATGTTATATTTTTTGTATTTTATTTTTAATAAATTTGCAAGAATTTCAAGCAAACTTTTTTCACTTTGTCACTATGGGGTATTTTGTGTAGAATTTTGAGGTGAAAAATGAATTTAATCTATTTTTGAATAAGGCTGTAACATGACAAAATGTGGAACAAATGAAGCGCTGTGAATACTTTCCTGCTGCACTGTATCAAACATGATTTATGGAATGCTGATTTTTACAAACCAGTAAGCTTCTCCTGAAGGTGAAAGTGAAGCAGCCGCATATACAGCATGAATTTCACACAATCACATCCTGAACTCCATCATATCGCCACAAATTTTATATTTCTAAAGTGGGTGCTGCTCATGACATGACATGTTTTTCATGACAGATGCAGCAGTGAAGTCCCACCCAATCACGAAAACAAGCTGTTCCTCTTCCTGTGAAACTCGATGTACCGAATAAGAAAAAAAATTTTTTATCCCAAAAGTTGGATAAGTGTTACCACTGAGATTAACATCTGTTTGCCCAAAAATTAAAGAAAATCCACTAGTAGACTTATAAAAACCTGACCTTACGGAGACTTTGAAAACCAAAAAATAGCCATTTCACCTTTGCGTAAATCACAATGAATAAGAAGAAATCAACTTTATCAGGTGATAAAGTAAAAACAGCAGATTATCAAATAAAACATCTTATTCAGATTAAAATGACATTTTAAATATGCCAGTAAAAAAGTCAAAGTAAAGCCTGCTTAAAGTGGCCTAAAATGGCTGACCCTTCCTGTCCTTATAGGTCCCTACTGCCACACCGTTCAACCCTTATGAAGAAGAGCCACCCTGTCTGTGAGCTGTCTCGGGGAGAGGGGGAAGCGTTGGTTTCAGCCCAGGAGTTTCCTCTCTGCTCTTCTTCTTTCCCGTTTTCTCTCTCCTTATCATCTTCTCCTGCTCTTATTTGTACAAGTCTTCTCTGAATGGGCTTACAGAATTTAAAGAAAGGAAGAAGAAATCTTTTTCAGTCTTGATTTGAGACTTTGGCTGTCTTCTCTTCAATCTGCTAGAGTTTAACTCTTGCCATTAGCCAAGCCAATTTTATTTATTTTTTGTTATTGCCAAGGTGTTTTTTTTTTTTTCTTCCTGTTTCTTGACCAAAATTTTTTTATTTTTGTCAGATTTTTTTTTCCAAAAATCATATTGATTATTTAGTCAAATTTACAAAAAAATATTGTTTTTCTTTAAGTGGGGGGGATTTTTTTTTTTTAACAGCCAGAAGGGTTTTCCTCAAAGACTCTGTTACTGCACTCTTTGAAGCACAGTACTTTTCAGACCTTTATTCTTTATTAATAAGCTTCTCTGGGTATAAAAATGAACCGGCCAGCTCCAGTGGAGATCTCCTATGACTGTCTGAGATTCCTCATCACGCACAATCCCACCAATGCACAACTGGCAAGGTTTATAGAGGTAACACATGTTTAAACTCTGTCTTTTCTCTTCTGGAAGGCATAGAAGAAGTGTGTCGTGTTAAAATAAGTGATTTGATGTGTAGGATCTGAAAGCATTTGGAGTCAACACCCTAGTGAGAGTGTGCGCTGCTACGTATGACAAGACACCGGTGGAACAAGAAGGCATACAAGTTCTGGTAAGTGATGTGTTGTACACAGTACTTAGGCAGCTGTAAATAATGACTAAAATAATCTGTGAAGAGAGACTCACAGTTTGAGTTTAATGTGGCTGCTGTCATTAAAGGATTACAGAAGTCTAAACAAAAAAATACAGAACTTAAATGCACTGTTGTGATATTTCCCATCCATCTATTTTCTTCCCGTTATCTAGTTCAGTTTGTGGTTGGGTTGGAGCCTATCCCAACAGATACTTTTACTATGAATTTGTCGATGTACTTCTCTTACAGCTTTTCATAGTTTTTCACAGGTATAGGGGAGTAGATATTGTGGCAAGAGGGTTCTCATCACTACATTGTGATATTTTCCAGTGAGACATGGCTAACAGAGCTAGACCAGTATTCAGAGATATCCTAAAGCACCTGTGTTTTGACACCAAAGCAAACGGAGCAGACAGGCAAACCATGGACAAACTGTAAATTAAAGATGGACGTAGCCTCTGGATGTGACAAGCAAGTGGTGATCTAACACTGTACGCTCATCAGCTATAAAAATTGACCACAGTTTACAAAATTGGCCTTGTGTTCTGTTCAGTATGATGTAAAACTAGCGACCGAAGCAAAACTCATCAGGAGAGTTTTTACTGAGGTCTTAGTGAGGTCATAGCCAGAAGTCTTTTTTGCAACCACATTTATTGGCCCCTTCTGGCCACAAGAAAGAATGCAAGGTTAAGGCTCTTGTACCTTGGCTTTAATTTTCAAACCTAGAAGTTATCAGATTAGTTTATTTTAATATAGGGACAAGTATGTTGCATGAACCAGGCAACACCACAGCTTTTATAGCCTTAGCTAGTTTGCAATGTCCATCCCTAGTTGGGCCTTTAAAACACAAGAAAATCAATATGTTATGTCCACTTTTTATACAAACCTGATGAAACCTGCTGATTTCAGGGATGTTTTGACAATGTTTGTAGCTCAGTTACCCAAATACTGTATTTTGTGTGCTGATCCCCTTTTGAGGCTGTTTAAACCAAACAAAAATGTCATAAATCTGGTGGAACCGTAAAACTCCAAAACCCCTTTTTGCCAAAATAAAGTTTGAAAACCGTAATTAATGGCATAATGTTTTGGGATATCTGTAGTAGAAAACAAAAAAGAGTATACATATAATAAACTCAAATAGTCAAGGGAAAAAGTATTTCTGTGTGAAGTATAATGGGGTCACAAATAATCATTTTAGTTGCTAAAGTAGCCTTGGTTTTTGAGGGTTAAATGAAAAAGCAAGGTAATAATTGGCACAGGCACTAAGGATCCAGAGAGAGTTCTTTATCTACCGGCACAACAATAATTTAAAGGTTTTGTTTTTTGGGGTTTTTTTGGGCATCTACCACAAACCCATGAAGGTTGGCTGGTCTTGAGCTCAAATTAATGCTCCGTTCTTTTCAGGATTGGCCGTTTGATGATGGTTCCGCCCCCCCAGACCAGGTGGTCGATGATTGGCTGAGCCTTTTACAGACGAAGTTTCGAGACGAGCCTGGCTCCTGTGTGGCTGTGCATTGTGTTGCTGGACTGGGACGGTCAGTATGAAGCTGACACATGATTTACTCTGATGTTTAGTACACAATTATTTGATACACTTGATGCATTAATATGTGTGTGTGTGTGTGTGTGTGTGCGCGCCTGCTTGATCTTTCTTACTTCTAAGCCTTGTTAAACAGAAACCAGCCACTGTGCTCACACTTGTCACACTTTGTAGTGGTTCCACTATATTGGTGATAACCGCAGTCTAAACAGTTATAGTTACAGACTCACTTTGCAGTTTATCACAGCTCTCTCCTCTTTCACTAACTACTTTACTGCAGCCACAGCTTATCGACACACCTTATGCATGACTACATTAAAGAGACAGCTGATAAAAGCATTCCTGTCGCTGTGGCAGCTTCTTTTATTTCCCACAACAAACCTGCTAACTAACTCACACAGGTGTACAGTGAAGCTCTGGAGACTGTTGAGAATTTAATACTTAATTTTATTACTATTTTGTCATCCGCTCATGCTGGTGCTTCTCTGAGCTACTTTCCAAGCATTTGTACTAATACTAGCTCCCCGTGAGATTACACCCTACACCTCGTTTCACATGTTTTAGCTTTAATGGGGTACTGCATATATTAGTGACAGTCATTCATACTGGTTTAGCCAACTGATTTCTTTTTATCTATTTACCTTTGTTAGAGATAATAGTGAATTAATAAAGTAAGAGCATGTTTGATTATTTTCTTCAATTTTTTCTATAGTTATTGCACTAGTAGCAATATTGTGAATTCTTTTGGGCTGAATATCATGTAGTGAAAATCAGATAATGTAAGAGCCGTTTTTTAAGGCGTATTACGATCGGCTGACTTGTACATGTGGGTAAATTTGAGTCTAAACATATGACAGTGTTTTTTAGCTGCAGGCTGTCCTTGGTCACTCAAAGCTCTGAACCGTCCATCAGTGGTCCTATCTTAGATGCTATAACCTGACGTGCACCTCTGTACAAATGTAACTACACATTGTGTATTTGACTGGAAGAGTATAGAACAATTAGAAGGGAGAAAAATAGGTCGGTAGAGAAATGCATGCAGACCAAGCAACAGTGTAAATGTTGGCAAGGGCATTGTGAAGGCTACATCATAGGCTCTACATAGATTCAATGCAGAAGTGCGAATAAAACTTGTTACATGTGCTGACCTCATGGCCAGGTCACTCTGACACCAGGAAGACTTTTACCTTGACAAGTAAAGGATATCAAAATTCACTTTATTAGTTACTGAGTTGAATTCTTAAGGAGGCAGAGCTTCCAGCTGCCCATGAATTCACCATTAATTATGTTCTACCAGTCACACAACCCTCAAAGTGGTCTCAATTTGATAAAGAGGATTTCTTTCTAAATAGTACAGAGCAGTAAGGCTTCTTGTTATTCGTCCTCAGAGCTCCCGTGTTGGTAGCCCTGGCTCTAATTGAATGTGGGATGGAATATGAAGATGCGGTGCACTTAATAAGACAGTGAGTACTAAGCTTTGATTCTGTTACTCTGCCTTTTCTTGCATCATATTCCTGAAAACTTAGCCTCATGTCTCCTTCCTTTTGTCAGGAAGCGTCGTGGAGCTTTGAACGCCAAGCAGCTGCATTACCTGGAGAACTACAAGCCTAAACTGTGTCTGCGCTCCAAAGATGCCAACGGGCAAAGCTGCTGTATACAGTAGGACTCTTTGCAAAAAGAGAGAGGATGTTTTAAAAGTTTTTATTTCTGTTCCTTGATTTGTAACCTCACCTGAACATGTAGCAAAAACCCACAAATACTTAAACACAGATTTAAAAGCTTGTTTGTCTGTAATGTAAAAAAAAAACAAAACGATATGATGAATAATGCAGCTGGCAGTATGTTTGACAGTCTTCTGTAGTCTGCAGCTTGATATTTGCTCTAAGCTAAATGCTGAATAAATACAGGCTTGTTGGTTTATTGCACATCAATCCACACAGTGACTGAGTGATTTATTTAAGAGTCTATCCTCACTGATCAGATCAATGTCCTGCAGCCAGAATGACAAAAGAATTCAGTTAGAAAACATACAGTATTTAAGATGAAAACATATGAAGAAATCTGTTCTCAGTGTGATGCAAATGTGAGATTATCTACTTTCCTTTTATATGTCCCAAATCAGTCATAAGCTTCTCTAGAACAAACTCATGTTGGCTATAAATATTTGGCGCTGACCTCCATGGAAGTGGACTGACATGTCGAAGAACAGTTGGTGAATGTATTAAATAAAGGAACACATAAAGGCTTTGGTAGATTATCCTAGTAACTGACAAGCATTAAGAACACAATTAAAATCATCTAAATATCCTCAGTTCTGTACTTCCACTTCATCATACACGTTTGAGAGCTAGTAAACAGTATGGGGTACTAATCCTCCTGCTGACTCTAAAGCATGGATAATCTGCATGGTGAAAGTCTGCGATCCACTGTCGAGTCCATTCAGACGCATTAATGTTCACTATTAGACATTAGGAAATAAGTTGGCAACATAAACATTATGAGCATTTTAGAGCCAAGGTTCTTATCTCTGATCAATAGGACAATCTCTCAAATACTTTGTGTGTTCCTGTTGCAACAACCATGTAACGGCACTGTGGAGCCACCATGGCTGCCACTGCAACCTCGGTGGCCACAGTTCTCATCAATCTCTGGCTCTACTTAGCTCGTCGGTCAGTGTTTGTAAGATGTTCCTGGTCTTTGTGATGTTATTTTCTTATAGACTTTATTTTTTTCCCTGTACCTTGTATCTGTTTATATCTGTTATTTATTTATTGTTTCTTTGTGAAATGTCTGTCTGATGGAGGGGGAAAAAAAAATCTTAGTCTTGGAAAATTAAAGTGTTTAGTAATCTTAACTGTTGGTTTTTGTATGTTTTAATGCAAAAAAAAAAGGCAATTGGAGTCTCTCTGTTAATGTGAGTTATGAAAATAGCCATTAGAAGCAAGTTTTAATTTTCTTTGGTATAAAATGACAAAATTGCCAAATATTTCAGCTTGTGAGCCACATAAAGGCAACTCCAGTTAGCCCCCATGAAGCATGGGGAGTCTGTTCCTGGTAATTGTGACCACTTTTAAGCCCAAATTTATTTAAGCTTGATTAAATTAAACTCCTTACAAAAAATACATGCAGAAAAACCTCTGTATTGTATGAGTGAAACAATTTTCAGAGGTAATAATAATTTAGCCTCACAAAGTGCCAGTGTTTTTCTACAGCAGTTCAGTGATTGGACATGCGCCTGATTTCATGAACTCCGTATTGCACAAAGCGAGCCTGCCTCTGGCTGTGGTGGTGCTTGTTTGAGTGGAATCATAGCATCACATGGAGCTTGTGGATGACTGAATGTTGATTGGTTTTATTGACTGACCTACAAAAAACATGCACAGGAACTGACCTTGAACTAAAGAGCTAGAGTTGACAGATGCAAATCCACCAGTCATAAATGGGCCACTTTATTAGGTACAGTTTACTAGTAACTGGTTGGATCAGTCTTTTACCTTCAGAACTGCCTCGATTCTTCATGTTCCAAAGGTGCTCTTTTGGATTGAGATCTGGTGACTGTGGAGTCCAGTACAATGAATACAGTAATGCTCAGTTGGTCACCACCACCACCAGCAGCCTGAACTACTGATACAAGGTAGGATGGATCCATGCTTTCATGTTGTTTATGCCAAATTCTGACCTGACCATCCGAATGTTGCAGCGGAAATGGAGACTCTTCAGACCAAGCAGCGTTTTTCCAATCTCCCATTGTCCAAATTTGGTGAGCCTGTGTGATTTGTAGCCTATGTTTCCTGTTCTTAGCTGACAGGAGTGGCGCTCAGTGTGGTCTGCTGCTTTAAGATGTTTAGAAATGCTCTTCTGCATATCAGTTATCAGTTGAGTTACTGTTGCCTTCATATCGGCTTGAAGCAATCTGGCCATTTTCCTCTGACTTCTGGCATCAACAAGGCATTTTTTCTCAGAGAACTGCTGCTCACTGGATATTTTCTCTTTTTCTAACCATTCTCTGTAAACCCTAGAGATGGTTGTGTGGGGAAAATCCCAGTAGATCAGCTGTTTCTGAAATACGCAGACAAGTCTGGCACCAAGAACCATCCCACATTCAAAGTCACTTAAATCACCTTTCTTCCCTATTCTGATGCTCAGTTTGAACTTCAGCCTAATGTCTCGACCATGTCTACATGCCTAAATGCACTGAGTTGCTGCCATGTGATTGGCTGATTAGATATTTGAGTTAACAAGCAGTTTTAAAGGTATGCCTAATAAAGTGACCAATGTGTATATCTCATACAGAGGTACAGAACTTTTTTTGACTGTTGGTTACACTGCATTAGTTTCAGTTTAAGGGATTTAAAAGCCAGATCAAAGCATAAACCTGTCATGAATCAGAGGTGTAGTTGTCAGGTGAAGTTCAGCCTGAGTGTTAGTTTCTCTAGTGGTCAGCAGGTGGTGGTAACATCCTGTCACGTGCTGCATTGAGTCATTTCAACTGTGGTTTAAAAAAATGAATCAAAAACAGAAGCTGAACTTTGTAAACCTTTAAATGCATTTCAGGCAACAGCAAGTTCATTTCTGTTCACATGTGATTGACCACATCACAGTAATAATAGGTTTTACTTGATAAAGGCCTACAACGTGTCAGTGAAAGCATTTCAACAAACTTACAGCAGTAATTTAATCCTTTATGACTTTAAAATGAGCATTACAGCTCATTGAGGACATAAATACACACACAGACAAATCGTCCTTGGCAGCAGAGGACAGCTCTGTGATAATCTGCTGAATTTATGACTGCTGAGCATCTCTAAGCTCAGTGTAAGCTACATAAACCCTGTGTGTGTGAGTCCTCGGTGTCCTATATCGTCTTTTTTCCTTCTTCCTATTTGATTTTACAGGGGATGGCAAAATAAACGGGGATCTTGGATTGAAAAAATTATCTTGCCAAACACTTCTGCTGTTATAGAACAGTATAATGTTGCAAAACTCTGTAAAGTTGGCCCCATGTATTTATTGACGCTGACGTTTTTTAAGCTGTTAACCTAAACTTTTTTTAGGTTAGGCCTATATAATGAATTTGAGCATAAAGTAAAGAATCTCAGCTTTCACATTCAGACTTAGTAATTGGCACTCTTTATTATGTACTCATCTCTATTTCAAAGGACCAAAGATAACAGGAAAATGGACTTGAGATGTATAATGGGACACTTGTGTTATTTACATTATTTCTTCAATTAATTCTTCAAATAGACAGTCTGGCTTTAATTCCAAGTGTGGCGTCTGGTATTTGGATGCTGAACTAATGACATGTGGTCAAAGGAGAAACATGAGGACGCAGGAGTGACCAAATCAGCAGTGTGGTGCATTCAGTAATAAAAATGACTAATTAAAAGTGCCTGGATGTCCACAGAAGATGGCTGAAGTGGATGATTGCAGGATCCTTTCCATGATATGTATATATATATATAAAAAAAAACAAAACCCTTTTCACAACATCCACACAAAAACACTCCAGGAGGCAGGCATATTTTGATGCAAGTCTACTGTGAAGATAAGAGAAAATACAAATGATTCGTCAGCCTCAAAAACAGAAAAAGAAATGGAGCCAAAAGTTCTTTGAATGGTTGAAAATCAGAACCAAAAGAGGCCATGATCTGAAGCCTACAACAAGTGAACAAGTGAAGGCAGTGAGAGGCAGTTTCAAATCCACTTTTATGGCATATTTCTGCACCCATCTGGAAAACTAAACTACACTGTGTGTTGTAGTATATATGTTTACAAACTTACTTGTATATTTCCATCTCAGGCTCAACTTTAAAACTTTTTTTCTCCGCTGCATTTTGCTGGGAAATACTTGCTTACTCCCATGCATTTAATTAATAGCTGTAGTGCTTTGTAGTGTAGAGATGAAGAATTAAATCAAACGTTTTATGACAAATAAAACAGAGACATTATAAGACAGAGAGAAGCCTTTTTAAAGACTTATTTTGGGGCAAAAAATTTAGAATACTGAAGCATATTTTAAATCAGATTTGACTGGTGATTCTTTACATGCAGAAGTTAATTTAGGTAATACTTCACAATAACTCCTCAAACAAGCATTACCAAGATGCCTATAATGATGACACTGGCTTCTAAAAGTAATTTCAGTTAAATTTAGTTTGATGTGAGTACTTTTACGTCCTCATGAATATATCTCCACATATAGTGTATAATAAGGCGACTTTGCAGGAATATCACACTGTTTGTAGTGTAAAACTTTTTTGTTGCTCACAAGGCCGAAAGAGGGCGCTCGTACTCAAAAATCACATGAATTAACACGTCCCGGAGCATTACAGTGGCGATTGTGCAGCCACCAATTCTTACTACAGGACTACTAGAAGAGGAAGAGGAGGAGGAGGAGGAGAAGAGCGGAGGTCAGATGGGAGGGATGATCGGGACGGTGACCCAGTTCACCCTGCAGACCAAACCGGATGACCGCCCACAGCTGATCAAAGGATGCAATTAGTGAGATTTTAAGGGTGATTCCAGTTTATAAAAACATCCAGCTGCATTTTCTCGTGGAGAGAGAGAGGGAGAGAGAGAGGAAGGAAGGAAGGGGGAGGGACTGAAGAGGAAAGTAGTGAGGAGCTGGAGTTTTAAGTTTCCCAAGCATCTGGATATCTGGCAGGGAGAGACAAAAAAGGAAGAGGAAGAGGATTTATGGAAAAAGTGTCTCGAAACAAAAGTAAAGGGTAGTAAAAGCACGCGCAGCGGGGAGAGAGAAGAGGAGAATAAGGAGGGGAAAGTTGTTTTTCTAACAGGACAGGAGCCGCATCGGAGCGAGCAGCAGGAATGTTACCGGTGAGTTTTCATTCATGAAAAATACCAGAGTTTATGGATATACAGCTACACAAGAGTCAAGCTGAGGCAGAAGCCTGGAGCTTATAGTTTCAAGTACAGTTTAAACCTTCATACTGAGACCTTTAAAATAAGCCCCATTTCACTACTGCAACTATGTTTGGCTAAGGAAATTGTGAAGTTTGTTTCAATTCATGTCTTAATTAATATTTTTAAACCTACTGTATACATTGAATTGTCTTTTAATTGAAATGTGCCAAACCTCAATATAAATGCGTGCATACTTAGCTTTAAGTCTGCAAGTCAAGTGCAACCACTGATAGACAGAATAAGATAAGACAAGATAGGGTGTCATTTATTTATTCCAAAAGTTGGGGAATTCCTGTGTTATAGAAGTCAAAACATTCAACTTTATGGAGCAGAGTAGCTCCATAAAATAAATACAACATGACAAAATAAAACAGAAATAGGTCATTAAAGTAAAAAAAAACTAAAACTAAAATATGCAAAAGAATGAAGTTCAATTAAACAGAAAAAATAAATCAAATTAAATAGTTCAATGGGTTAAAAGCTAAAATACAATAAAGGTAAAAATAAGTAAACAATAAAAAAGAAATTATAAAATGCTATGTAAAAAGTTGTATTTAATACAACACGTGAGAAGGAGGCTGTAAAATGTTGTGATAGTCCAATTTCTCCCCCCGTTTTCCACTTATTGTTTAATTTTCAAGGGTTGCACCAACTGGAAAACAAACACTAATGTTAAAGAAACGATTTGAGCAATTCCCATGCCATACCCAGGAATGTTACCGGTGAGTTTTCATTCATGAAATCTAGCAGACAGCACCCTTTGAAACGAGCAAACAAAGAAATCTTCCTTATAAGAATAACTAAATTGTTTCTCACATTCTTTAAACTGAGCCAGTGCAAAATTGATGTCACACAACAGACAATCATCAGCCATCACCACAATCAACAGACTGCTGATATGTGGCTGTATCCCTCAATTATTTTACAGCAAGCTTTATTTAATATATTTAAGCCAAATTACTGCAAGTTAACTCAGTGCAATTACCTCATGTAATTTTAGAGATTTTTTTTCTTGCCTTGAATGAAAAGGCCAGTGGCTGCTCTTTCAGTGATGAGGATGTGAACATCCTGGACAGGAAGGAGCGCTGGTTTGAGCAGGGAGTGGAGGAAGCCATCGATGTGAAAAGGCAACGACCATCTCTGAACCGAGGAGGGGGCCTAAGGGTACATCTTTCACCATCTTACAATGTTGTGATTGAAGCCATTTCCCAACTCTCCGTGAATGGTACTCATGGCCATTGATTAATGGTCATGACAATATTAACGATCATGAAACTGAGCTCGTGGCTCATTGGTTAGGCAATGTATTTTGTTTCGGTCGTTATGCAACTGTACTGTTTATAAGTCTGGGGAAACATTTCTCTTACTGAAAACTTTGCGTCCAGATGAACAGAATCAACTTTCTGAGACTTGAATGAAAAACGTGTAATGGACAGGATGGCAAGGAGCCTTAAACTGAATAATAAGTGGTTCAGTGGTTTTGTGTTGAGATTTTCCACAGCTGTCCCAAACTGATTCCTATTAAAGGCTTTTAATTGGTGTGTAAGTCAATAACTGCATCTTATTAACCCTTTATAAATGGAGCCTTAACATAACGTGGTTTATGAAGCAGGTACTGGAGGTTCTCTGTATGTACACACAGCAAATATTTCGGCCACAATATGACATATAATCTGAAAGTGAATTTACTGTATTTATGTACGTACCCTACAGAGGGCATTTGCTAACAAGTGGCAAAATGAGACAACAGAAATTGTTGAGTGAGATTAAAGTCTTCTGATCATGCTGCTCTTTTATGGCCTTCTGATAACATTTTACTGCTTGCATTTGCATTTGCACTCCAAACATCGTGACAATGGCACAAGTCGTTAGCCAACGAGCTCCACTTTCACTTATGACATCAGGTTTCAAAACACCAAGATGGTGATGGTGAAAACGGACATCTCCATATACTGTCTATAAAAAACATCATCATGTAGCACTGCTTTGCAGTATGTTCATCACAGTGTTTTATGCTCAAGGTCTCGATCAGAAGTTATGGTTTTCTTCTGTTTTCAGTCATATAGTAGAGTTTAGTAAAGGTGCATGTGACAGGCTAATGTATATACATTTGCATTTGTGCATGTGTTGATCTGCATCTTTTAGGGCCAATCAGAAGAAAAGTCTCAGATTACCAACCCTGAAATCAGTGAACATTAGTATTCCTGTTTCCCTTTTGTCCTTCCTCCCTCTATTCCCATTTCTCTTTATCTCCCTCTCTCTCCCTCTGACACATGGCAGAAAACACTACACCTCTTTGTGGCTGCTGTCAGCTGCAGACAATACTCTGAAGATATACAGATGTGTTTACTCCATAGATAGAGGGAGAGAAAGAGAGACATAGAAGTCCGCTACCTTGACCTTTGACCTCACCCTGAATTTCCATCCCTCCATCCTGGTTCAGGAACTTTCTCTAACCTTTGATCTCCTAGCTTGTGCTGGAGTCCAGCCACTGTTCACTGTATTGGGAGAATGTTTAGACAATTAAAGCTCTTTTGCCCTCATGTCTCCCAACAGGGGCAGCTCACAAGACTGATGCAGCAAATTCAAAACAGAGCATGATATCATCTGGCAACTTCTTCTGAAATGTTGAGCAGCCGGCACATATTTTCCTGGGTACAGAGCCGGCAGTGCTTCCATCAGTATCTTCTTTTTCCATGAATATAGAAAGCTAGTGAAATTGTGAGTGTTACAAACATTACAAACATCATACAATCTCTCATTTACATTTTTTTTCCTCACAGAATTTATTTCCAGACTCAAAAACACACCAGCAACCTCTAAAACATTTGCTATAAGAAATGGAAACCTTTATGATTTTTCATGAAGTTAAACAGTTAAGCCTAAAACTTCCATGAAAGCAATGTTTACAACTGCAAGTGTTCACAGTTGAAAATGGCTTCTGCTTCCCACTCATTCCTGCTGGATAAAATATTGATAGTGGAATTTTGGGGAATTCTTTTACTCCGTAAAAATGGCCAAGCCCTCCTCTATAGTCTTGTAGACTATATAACACACTTTACTGTAGCTAGTAGTGTACATTGGCTAATAGCACACATATTATTATACATTAGCTTAGAGTGCAATCTTTGTCTTACTCTAACCTTAAAGGACTCATTTTCAGCTCCATATTTTCCCCTGTGACTACTAGAGTAGCTTTGCACGATTCACAGTTCAAAATATATATTTTTTTATCTTATACTGGGCACTGGTGCAGCCCCTCAATACATCCTCTGTCAGAAACAAGCTGTTTTAGCTCCTTTCCCTTTAAGGCGACCCTCCCTTTAAGTAAGAAAGAATGTCTGCATGTCAGCTTGGAGTTTAAAGCACAGAGTGTATATAAATCTTTTGTCTGAAAAGTGTAGCCAACGCTGAAGTGCCTTAAAGCAGCATTCTTTGTAAAAGCCAGCAGGGGGCGACTGCTCCGGAGGCAAAAGGAAGTCTGATTGTATGGGAAAAGACCCTCGGCTCCTTTGATCTTTGAACTTAGTAAACACTTTAATGAGATTATGATCTCAATCACTTCAATCCTAACTGAATACAGCCTGATGTTCATTTTGTAAAGCGCGGTTTGCATGTTTGCGTCCATAAGGACAATAAAGCAGGGTGTGCTTTACGGCGCGCTTACTGTGTAACTGACAAGTCGCTACCTTATGAGTGTGAAGTGTCCCTTGGATTCTCGGTGGGCTCAAATCACAAGACGGCAATGCTGAAAATGCTCAGATTGAGAATTTGCATTGGGACCTGGTGACCAATGGTTGACATCACGGTGTCTATGTCCAGCTTTCATATACAGTGTATGGTTTAGATCAGTCTGAAGCCAAAACTTCAGACTGATGTAGTGACATAGTGACATTGGCACATTTGTTTACCTTATAATTTGAAACTTTGGCTGAGAGTAAGAGTATATACAGGACAGAGAATAAGAAAAAATTGGTTTAGGATGCTTATGTTAGAATTTAACTCAAAGCGCTGCTGTATCTAAGCACAGTGTTAGAGATTACACCTGCAAATATTGTTTAATATTTATATATTTAAATATTATTCTAAATATTGTTATATCTTTGTTCATGTATTTTTACCAGTAGCAAATTTAGCAATGTAGGACTTTAACTATCTAACTGACATCGCATAGGCTTTGTTTGTTTTCTCTGTATTATTGTAGGGTCTTTACTTTACAATATAAAGCGCCTTGAGGTGACTGTTGTTGTGATTTGGTGCCATATAAATAAAATAAAATAGAATTGAATCTGCTCCAATTTTATATTTTTCAAGTTAATTAAAAGTGGTTTTACTAAAAAGAATTTGGTATAAGGTAAATCTTTGTACACAGGGTTAGCAGCCAGACATACTGACATTCTCGTGGCCTGTGTTACTGTATATTCCTGTTTCTATATTCGAAAAAAGAAAGTTTTAAGCTCAGTAAATATATTGCAAAATGAATCAAGTGGCTCATTGTTTTTCAGCATTTATTAATTTTAGGCAAAGGGCATTTTGTGAAAGGTTGTGCATAGATTTCGTTAAAAAAGAAACACTAAAGAAAATCCATTAAAATAAATGGTTTATCAACACAGCAGGAGATACAGTATATTGCCTTCCAAGTGTAAGGATTGTTTCCTTCTCAATGAGCTGGAAGCTCGTGTTTGACTGGTCACATGCAGTTCCTATAGAGACGGTACTGACTGATTTGTGTGTGTGTGTATTTTGGTGTGGGCTGTGAGAGTAGAGTGTCTGAAACACAAGTCACCTTCAGCTGTCACTGTGGTCTACTTTTGCCCACCCACCCACACACACACACACACACGCACACACAAACACAGTGATTTTTTTTTCTTTCTTCCTTATTTTCATTCAGGAACTTTATTCATTTAATTGGGGCACACCCTTAGTTGAAACATTTTTGGATGGGATGAAACCAAACGGCGACCTCTGGACCTAAAAAACAAAGATAGAATTGACAAAACTGTAGTTCTCTAGTGGCCACTTGAGACTAGCTCCAGAGTGAGTCTGTGAGTTCCCATAGAGTCCCATGTTAAATGCCAAATATGGATAGGTTACTCCTATTTTTGCTTCAGTTCGGTCATTGAAATTCTAGCATTTTATTAGTTCTCTACTTAAGTTACCCGGACAGTTTATGAAGTCTTGTGTTAGCTGATAACTTAACACTTTACCCATTCATACATTCATAAGGTAATTTCTGACTAACAAAAAACCCAACATGACGCTTCTTAAAGCATCTAAATGCAGAGTCCAAAACCAATGGATGAAGGTACGGTGGCTACAAGCATCTTTTATGTGGTCTGTGGTTAAAATGTACCAACTTTGCGACAATAAAAAGCATGTTTACATATTGGTAGAAAAAAAATGGTTTTGGCCTCTCTAGATAGTTTCCACCTTGACAACAAGCCTACAGGGGCTGAAGGATTTTAGAACCATAAAAATTATAAATAATGGACATAGCCACCATGACATCACCCATTGTTTAGTAAAGTTATGGAGCTTAGATGTCAATAGTCAGTGAGCATTTCTTGGATAATCCTCCATTCTGACTCTTAAATGACCATATTTACAGACTGGACCACACATTCTATTCAGTATTACCTGGAAATCGTGCTTGAACCTAGAAAGCCATCCCACAGACTAGAAATCATTTTTTAGGCAGAGGAGTTGCCCCTGGTGGCCTTTGCAGGATTCACTTTCGGACCTGGAAGCTACTTCCAGTAAAGCTACTTTACATTCTCTGTTTACAAGGTCTCAGTTATCTGGATATTGGATTTAGGGACATGGTCTTTTGACACAAGCAGCTGTAGCTGATCACTTTCTGCTAGGCTTCACCTCTGCTAACAGAAGTCACTGAACTGGACCTCTACACCTTCTTTGTGCTGTCGTTGTCTTTTGGAGCATTTGTAATGGACTTACTGAACAGATGCTATAGCTTGCTGTGCGGTGCAGCCAGTCCCAGTCATTAGTTTGTTAGAAAATTTAAAAAAAGAATGACTGGTTCTTAAAAATTATGACTAGAATCTTTACACACCAACTGAGCTCAACTGAAACATCCAAACTGCTTTCATCATTCGCCTGGCATTGGCTAAATGTGTTCCCTGGTTTACTTCAACGTAAAGGAAAATGTTATTGTTTTTTTTTTTTTTATTTGAGTTAGCTTACAGTATATCATCAGTCTGCCTTCGGTGAAGTCTACTCCATATCTTTGTCCTTATTTAAGCTTATAAATGCCTCCAGTTCAACAGCAGGTGTTTCTTGGAGCTGCATCTCTGGAGGGACACATCTATTTTCTATTCAGTGTGCAATACTTTCCAAATTTTCTCCCCACCCACACTGGCAGATTTATCCTCCCATGATTCATGAATAACAAGTGAACGTTTGAAATATCACAGAAATTAAATTTAAGTCGTGGGCTGCTGCGACCAGCTGCTCTCAGATCTTCTTCCTGATTTAATTTAAGCTCTCAGACCAGAGAGATTTAAGGTGAAGGCAACGATGTAAGAGCAGAAGCAGTTGCAAGACATGCAAAAAAAAGCACATTTTATTGGGAAAGTGGTGCAACATTTTGAAAGATGGTACAGCCTGCAAACCATTTCACTCCCAGAAGACCTCCTCTCCATGAATGGTTGGTAGAGCAGGTATAAGAACACTACACCCCCACATCCCCAAGAGAGTCCATCATCATTCAAAATAACAACGCAACAGAAGCCCAAACATCATCCAAAAATATCCATTACATAATTCACACGAAAACGACACTGTTCCCGACACTACCATTGCGTGTGGTTATACAACTTACGCAGTGAAAGACAGAGCCATTACATTGGACTCACAATCTGTAAATACAAGGCTGAAATCTAGAAACCTTATATGTTGTAGACATTTTGAAACATCAATGTCTAGATTTAAATGAAATATGGATTTTCAGTTTCTTGCGAAAGAGGATGAGGTGGATTACATGACTTGTGGGCCAGGCCATTTCTTGGCTGTAGGCAAAGAAGTCATGTCCCCTCATAACCAATCGCTGTCATCATCCCTGGGGTTTTGAGATTTTTGTCAGTTCATAGTTCCCTTTGTTTTGAGTATGATTTATGTTTGGGTTCTTTATGAGTTCTTTATTCTTTGCGTTGTTGATCTCTGTGGTATTCCTTTATATGTTGAGTCTTTAGTTCTTGTTAGTTTTAGTTACTGATAATTTTGTGGAGTTTGTTTTCAGTTAGTTCCCTCTGTTCCCTCTCTGTCACTCCAACAGTCTTTTCTCTGTTTGTCTCTTGCCTTTCAGTGTTCCCTGTGCCAAGCTAATCTTGTTCCCCTGTTTAGTTGTGTCTCACTTCCTGTTTTATTTTGGTAGATGATGGTCTATTGTATCTTGTGTCTAGTTTTCTTACCTTTGTAATATTCTTAATTAGTTTTAGATGTGTCTTTTTTACTCCAGGTGTTTCCACTCTGCCCAGTTACCTCTTGTGTATATATAGCTTCAGTC